>JAMZAV010008931.1:0-24115 GCA_024449915.1 Sweltsa coloradensis | reverse complement strand
TCCGCACTCTGTAAGCAACTGTAGCTACCGATGATTGCGTAAAATATCGTATTCTTACAATCGCAGCCCCGCACTATCCGTCGCTGTACGGCGATGTGCGTGTTGGTTCTAGGTCTCTCATGACTGCTTTGTTTTAGGCAGACATGTATGAAACATGAAACCGTAGTGTGGCTCGTTGGTCTTGTTGTTAGCGTATCTGCTTCCAATGCAGAGGTCCAGGGTTCGATTCCCGCTAAAGTCAGAAGTTTTTTAATTTCTGATTTGGACTTAAGTCCATCAGTTCTTGTCTTAGAAGTTTGTAAACGGTGACTTTGGAGCCGTCCTAGCAACGAAGCACATAATAAATTTCAGAGTTGTCTGAATCGGCCTTGTTGATCTGGCGTTGATTCGCGGGTGTTCGCACTGTCCATACCACTGATTGCTATATTTCTTATTAAAAATATCGATCTTTGGTTGGTTATCGCTCACTCGTCGCATTGCGTCGGGGCCTGCAGGGTTGGCTGGTCGCTTTGATTTAAGTCCCCCACTGAAAATCAGTTTATATAACTGAGTGGGCAGACTCTAAATAAAATTTATTTATTTATTTATTAATGAAAGTGTAGTTAAATAGTCAACCAAAAAAGCTCATCCATCCACGCGACTGAAAAAGCGTTCGCGGAAAACCTAGTTTATTTCCCACAACAACTGCTTTGAACACATTTCTGCCTGTTTCTACATAGTGCATGTATAAATAATTTTGTTGTGCAAGTAAATTATTCCAATAGTTATATTTGATTTATTCACAAATAATGATAGGCAGTGCTACCATGGTGGTGCAAATGGTATATTCCCATTTCCTGCTTCTGAATGGGAGAATTCAACTGTATAAAATAAAAATATAATACAGTAGTAGGTAGCCTATTTTAAAAAAATTAAATGCAAATTTTATGTGCGGTATATACCAGTACTCGAAAATTATTTGTAGGCATATTAAAACATGGTGTGCAAAGACCCGAGAAAAATCTAACGAAAGTAATTATAAATTTTTAATAATGGTTCAATCACATGTAAGTGTAATATATTTTCTGTGGTTAATGAAGATAATAATAATAATAACTTTATTCATCTTGACTGGTACAGTGCACAAGTATAACTCTTTGAAGAGAAAGTGAATAGCGTATAGCATATGGTTAAGAGTAATAAATGCAGTGTTCATTTAAAAGTAGGGGCTAGATGCGTATTATTAGTACTAGTCTAGGTGTAAATTTATCAAACATGTAGTTTTATGCTAACTTACATAGGGGATGCCTACTTAACTTAAAAGTACAGTAGGAAACCATAACATCAACTGAAAGAGCCACGATTGTTTTTAAAACCATTCATTGTTTATTTCCAACAGCGTAGGCATACGCGAACCCAAAGCTTTTGCAGTGAAGTTTGAATTAGCTGTATTTGAATTAAGGATTGTTTATTGTATTGTTTCTGGTACCTATGAAAGGGCTGAAGACCGCTTTAAAGCCTTAAGTTTTGGTCAAAAAGTTAACCTCCACTCTAGTGAGAGCGAGGCAGGCGGCCAAACAAAAACTCATAGAGTAGGCCTACAAGAAAACGCAAGAAGGCCGCTGTGAACAAGAAACTTGCAGTAAAACCCAGGTCAACAAATGCTCTTAGGGGCACAATTAGCAAGATACGAAAGCCGGTCCCAAAAATAACAGCTCCAACTCACCTGCTGTGCCCCCACCAGGTGCTACAATGATTACAAGTACACCCAGACGAGTAGGCCTAGTTCCTACTGCTGTTGCAGCTGGGGCTGCACCATGTGGAGGTTGCCACAGGAGTGCTGGTTAGTAGCCTACTAATAAATTACTACCATTAATAGGCCATAGGCCAAACATTATTTGAAATACTATAATTTGGAATAGGAATTTGCCTACTGGTACATAAATGTTCTTTCAACCGAGAACTGTTTAATAATCCCAACTTTAAGAGATTTCCATTGTTAGCAGAGATCTACTACAGCAGACGTGTTATACCCGTCGGATTCTTCGGACCCCTGACCGACAACCATCGCCCTCCCCTACAATTCGGAATACGTCGCATCAACGTTGAAACAGCTGAAGTACATGCTATTGAGCATTACAAATTTATAATTTTTTCAAGGTTATGTAAATTCATTATATAAATTCATATATATATACAAATAAAAAATGAGAATGGATGCAGTGTCTCGAAACCCAATGCTACAGCACAAAGTGTGTAGATGTGATGAAGCTTACGGAGAGAGCTGAGGTAATTCTCGGTTGGCGAGATAAAATAGACCTAGATCAGTCAGAAACTGAAGGAGACCGAGGCCTACAGCTCGATAGTGTCCTAGTGCCAATAGAGGGCCTAGAAAACAGCCCAGCAATGGTAGGCTTAGACCAAGAACAAGGGGTAGGCCTAGGCCTAGGCCTAGGGAACGGGCCAATGGTCCTACACCATGATCAAGGGGTAGGCCCAGACCCAGAAAATAGGACAGTAAGCGTAGCTAGCCCTATACCAAGTTAAAGAGGTTTTTGTTAATATTCCAGAGGAAATGAATAATGTAAGATGTAAAGTGAGTAAATGATATATTTTCCACACAAAACGAAAGGCACGTATTGAACAGATGCCATGGACCGAAGTAACAATCAAAAATTTATTTTTTAAAAGTCAAAAGACAGAAATCTCATCACTGCCTCCTAGTATGAAGAAATGAAAATAAGTAGCAAACAATTTCGAAAATACGTGTAGGCCAAACATTCCGCCCACCTTGAAACATACAATTTAACATAACACAATAACAATGAAGTTAGAAAGAACAAAAGGTAAAGGAGTTAATTCCCATCAAAGGGTAAGCAGGATAGCTTAACAATAGGTCGTTGCAGAACTCCACTCGATGTCTTCACAGTGGCGGACCTCACCAAACCGTCAGAACCAGGGTGAGTATTCAAGACTCGGCCAAGTTTCCACTGAAGAGGAGGAAGCCTCTCGTCTTTGATGAGCACCATAACTCCAGGCTGGATATTGGCTTGCGTAGACCACCACTTGGGTCGTTGTTGAAGTCGAGAAAGGTACTCCGAGGACCAACGACGCCAGAAGTGCTGAGCTGTATGTTGGAGCAGCTTCCACCTTGAGAGCTGGTTAACCTTGAGGGACATCAAGTCAGGTTCGGGAACGGCTAACAGGAAGTCACCAGTTAGGAAATGGCCGGGTGTTAGAACTGATAGATCATTGGGATCGTTGGAAGTGGCAGTCAAGGGACGAGAATTGAGGCAGGCTTCAACTTGTGACAGGATGGTGCACATCTCTTCAAAGTTGAGTGTGGTACTTCCTACAATTCTACGGAGATGGTATTTCATCGACTTGACTCCTGCTTCCCAAAGTCCTCCTTGGTGAGGAGCTGCAGGTGGTTTAAAATGCCAAGTGATACCTTGATCTGCGAGATGTCCTCCCACTGCCCCTTGATGATCTTTAGTCTTAATGAGCTCGAGGAACTCTCGAAGTTCCCGAGCGGCTCCCACAAAATTAGTTCCGCAATCGCTGTACATATCGAGCGGCTTGCCACGACGAGAGACAAATCGTTTTAAAGCTGCTATAAAAGCAGGTGTTGAAAGGTCGCTTACTAGCTCCAAGTGGATAGCCTTTGTGGAGAAGCAAATGAAAAGGGCGACATACCCCTTGTAGTTTATACGGCTTCTACCCTTCATATTCCGTAGAAGGAACGGGCCGGCGTAGTCCACACCACAATGTAGAAAAGGACGAGCTGGACGTACTCGTGCTGCTGGAAGTTGACCCATCAATTGATTGGAAGTTGCATTTTATGCCGATGACACGTTACACATTTTTTAATGTGATATCGAATGATGTCTCTACCACGAATGATCCAGAACCGTTGCTGAAGTATTGTCTGCACCAACTGAGGGCCAGCATGAAGGTTTCTTAGGTGCTCGTGGATCACTATCAATTCTGTGAGTCGGTGACGATGAGGGAGAAGGGCAGGGTGTTTTTGGTCTTCAGAAACTTGAGCATTTTGTAGACGGCCGCCCACCCTGAGTAAACCGTTGCCATCGAGAAATGGGTTCAAGGATAACAGGCGGCTCTTAGGCGGTAACGGTTTTCCTCCTTGCAAACACCGTATTTCTGTGTCGAATTCTTCCTTTTGTACAATAGTCACCCAACGAAACAGTGCGTTGTTTAGTTCAACTGCTGTGAGTGGTTGGAGTAATCGTTTTTGACGCTCAACTCTGCAATTATCAATGAAACGCATGCACCACGCTGTCACACGTTCAAGTGTAGAAAGAGAAGACCACTTGTCTAACAGTGAGGTATCAAGCTTAGTATGTGCACTCATCACGACTGTCTTCTCTTCGGTCTGCAGCGTCTGCTGGTCTACAGGTTCTCCACTGGAGTGTGGTAACACTGTGTCGTGGAGCCATAGAGGACCTGTCCACCATAATGATTGTTGAGCGAAAGCAGAAGGAGTCAAACCACGGGAGGCACAGTCAGCAGGGTTGTCACTGCTGATCACATGATGCCAGTGTTTGGAAGGAACAAGTTCTTGGATCTCTGATACCCGATTAGCTACGAATGTCTTCCAACGTTTTGGATGCGATGCTAACCAGGCCAGCACAATAGTGGAGTCTGTCCACAACAGGATTTTATCGCGGTTAATGCAAAGGGCACTTTGAACTAGAACAACAAGTCTAGCAAGTAATACCGCGCCACAAAGTTCCAACCGAGGAATGGAGACCTGTCGTATCGGTGACACCTTTGTTTTACCAGCCACTAGTTGAACCATGACAGTACCATCTGAGTACATAGTGCGCAGGTAGACTACAGCAGCATATGCAGCTTCAGAGGCATCACAGAAGCCTACCAGTTCTGACATTGTTGGCTGGGGTGCTTGAATGCATCGATTAATTCTGATGTCTTGTATGAGGGGAAGATCTTCGCAATATTGTCTCCACGCATTGTAGATGTTTTCTGGAAGCTCATCGTCCCATCCAACGTCCAATCTCCACAATGATTGAAACAATAGCTTGGCATTAATGGTCACTGGTGAAAGCCATCCCAGGGGATCAAACACCTTGGCAAGGTCAGATAGTAACTTGCGTTTGGTGATAACACTCTGGCTAGGGGGTTGGTTTACAGTAAATGAGAACTGATCAGCTGCTGGATGCCACTGAAGTCCCAATGATTTTACCAATTTATCTTCATCGATGATCAAAGGCATGTTAAGTTCTCGCATTGGTTCCGGAACTGCTTCGATAACTTCTTGGGTATTCGATAACCATTTGCGGAGCTCGAAACCACCCTTGTTCGTTAGTTGAATAAGTTCATTCTGAAGCTGACGAGCCTCGTCAATGGTATCAGCACCCGTCATCAAGTCGTCGACGTAGAAGTCCCTTATCACAACAGGTGCTGCCTTTGGAAATAACCTTTCTTCATCCCTTGCCAGTTGTTGAAGGCATTTCGTGGCAAGATAAGAAGAACAACCTTCACCATAAGTAACTGTTAACAGTCTGAAGTCTTGTATTGGTTCACCTGGCTTCGTTCTCCACACTATTCTTTGATAATCGACATGTGAGTGATCAACCCGAATTTGTCGATACATTTTGGCGATATCGGCTACTAGAGGAACGATGTATTTTCGGAACCGAATCAGTATAGGAACGATATCGTCTTGCAGCTTAGGTCCAACCATTAGTTTGTCATTCAAGGATGCACCCGAAGAAGACTTCGCTGAAGCGTCAAATACAACCCTCAACTTTGTGGTTGTACTGCTCTCCTTCATGACTGGATGGTGAGGAATGTAATACACTTCACTCAAGGGCTTGGTTAGTTGACTTTGAGGAACAAGCTCCATGTGACCCAGTGACAAGTATTCAGACATGAACTCATCATATTGCTGCCTTTTATCAGGTTGGTATTTCAACCGACGCTCCAGGGAAGCGAGTCGATGGACCGCCTGATTGCGGGATAGCCCAAGCCTCGGGCTGTCTTTCGAAATGGAAGTTCAACTATAAATCTACCAGAATCGTCTCTCCGGTGAGACTTTTCAAAATGCTTTTCACACAGCTTCTCTTCTGGAGTCAGTAAGTTTGCAGTAGGTATTTCTTTTAATTCCCAGAATCTACGCAAAGTATTGTCCATGTCACACTGAACATGCAGTGTTGCTATTGGTGACTTAGGACCAGGTGCATTAATGGGACCCGAAAGTACCCATCCAAGTGCTGTTTCCAGTGCTATGGGTGAACCAATGTTTCCTGAACAACGACCAGAGCGCAAAATCAATGGGTAAACATCTGCTCCGAGAAGAACATCGATACTTCCTGGAATGTTGAATGATGGGTCTGCCAAACTTAAGCCATTAAGATGTGACCAATTACCCTCAATATTGACTTGATTTCTCGGGAGAGTTCCTGTTACCTTGGGCAGAACTAAAGCCTCGACGGCAAAGGACTCTTCATTATTGAATGTTGAAGTAAAATTCAATTGTATGACGCCACGACACTTGCCTACGCTAGTGGAGGCCAAACCTGAGACACACACCTGAGTCGACTGTGCTCGCAATCCAAGCTTTTGAACACAGTTTTCTGCAACAAAACTAGCCTCAGATGCTGAATCCAACAACGCTCGTAATGGTCTGCTTACACCATGTATATCCCGCACATTGATTATGGCTGTTGAAAGCAACACCATTGACGAAATCGATTCCGTTGAGAAATGGGAGGAGACGGCAGTAGACTCCGTAGACATGACCTCATCTTGTTGTTCCCCTGAGACTGCTTCATTGAAATGCAGCAATGTGTGGTGCAGTTTTTGGCACATGCGGCAACTACCGGAAGTACAGTCTCTAGCAGTATGTTTTGCCCGTAAACAATTGAAACATAATGATTTGCTCTTGACAAATGAATGACGGTCGTGTATGTTGTCGTTCAGAAAGTGACGACACTTGTGAAGGAAATGACTTCCTGCGCACTTGACGCATGATGGAATCCCCTGTTGCTGAGACACACTGAGATGTGAAGTCGTCTGCTTCGGGTACGTTGACTTTTTACTACTGGGTGGAGGACCCTTGTGATTAAGGGTGGGCCTACCCGTAGCAGCGAGTGCTCGAGCACGGTGCTCAATGAAGTCAGTTAACTGTTTGAAAGTTGTCGGCTCCTTAGTTGTGAGTGACAGCTCCCATTGACGCCGAGATTCACTGTCCATCTTACCAGCGGTGTGGAACACAAGCACAGCGTCCCAATGTTCGACAGGTTGACCAAGAACTGCCAAGGACCTGGTACATTCCAAAGTTGTGTCTAACAACTTGCGTAATGCAACAGCTGACTCCTGTTGTAGGACAGACTGGGAGAACATACGCATTAGAACTCTGTCTACGATTTCCCGCGTATTTTGGTATCGTGACGTCAACAATTCCCACGCTTCGCTGTAATTAGCGCTGGTCACAGGAATAGACTGGAGTAAAGCAGCAGCCTCACCTTGTAGGGAACACTTAAGATATTGCAGTTTCTCAGCTCCAGACAATTGACTGTTGTTGTGTACTGCCGCCTCGAAGAGATCTCTGAATGATAGCCAACACGTAGGCTGCCATCAAACGTCGGCAGCTGAAGCTTAGGTAACCTTACTTCACTGGGTCTAGGCCTAGCTTCGGTGGACGTGGTTGTCACAGCGCCGACGTGATCGGTTCCTAGGTCCAATAATCTAATCCTAATGGCCACCAACCTTTCAAAAACGTCGTTAATATCAGTCTCATACTGCTCGAATTCGGCATCATCTTCCGACGCAGCACTGACGGCGTGCAGTAGGCTGTCGCTTTCTGTAGAAAGTTGATGCACTCGTTCTTTATGTACCTTGATTGATGATATTGATAACTCACCGGTCTGCACGTTGTTGATGGTGTTTTCAAGGGCGAGTCACATTACACTTGAGAACACGTTTCCTTGCTAGGAGTTGATCCATTGCAGCATAGGAAAAATGGCGTAAACCCGCTTCACAAACTTCACTTTAACTCACACTTTTTCCCCGTGGGCGTTAACAATTACCAAATAATCCGGATAAAACGATATTATCCGGCTTTCCGGAGGACCAATAAATGTTGTTAATATTCCAGAGGAAATGAATAATGTAAGATGTAAAGTGAGTAAATGATATATTTTCCACACAAAACGAAAGGCACGTATTGAACAGATGCCATGGACCGAAGTAACAATCAAAAATTTATGTTTTAAAAGTCAAAAGACAGAAATCTCATCACTGCCTCCTAGTATGAAGAAATGAAAATAAATAGCAAACAATTTCGAAAATACGTGTAGGCCAAACAGAGGTTATTGAACTGGGCCCAAATGAAAGCCCCAGCCTTTGAGTCAGCGGGTCAGCACCGAGCCTGCGGCACCACTACAATCAAAATCCCCCAACCGGAAGATACACAGAAGAAGATGCACTCAAGAGACACAAGTTGTCGAACAAAAGCCGCAAGTTGTTATAAGACAAGCATCTAGGCCGACATGCCTAAGCCCCAGAACACTTGACCTAGGCTTAGGCCTTTACCAAACTGAAATCAATTTCAATGAATTGGAAAGAAAAGTAAATCAGATCTACGCCGCATTGGTTAATGAATAAGTACAAATATGCAAAGGAACTCAAGCTGAAAGGCAGATGTCTCAACTTGCTGTAACCAACGAACAGCAGCTTAGGCCTAATATAGCCCAAGGCCACAGAAATAAATCAAATATCGAGTCCAGATCTACTCCACCTGATAATTCTAGGCCCACCAGCCCTGGCCTAACTATAGAAGGCCTTACATGCCCACACAATAATGGCAGAAATAGGACCAGACCCACTGGACCTGGTGTGCTCCTTCTCGGAGACAGTCATGTCAGAGATGTCAGAGATGAGCTTCAATGCTAGGTGGGTAACAATTTCAAAATCAAAAGCTTCTTTATGCCAAACGGTAACATGGAAATTATCACAACAGGCTTACAAAATTCCAATTCAACTACATCAGACATGAGCGCAATTGTAGTATTTGGGGGAACCAACAACATAGAACAGCTAGAAACATGCCCTATTTCAAAGTTACCATCAGACTTATCAATAGAAACCGAGATCATCAAACCCCTTACAAAAGTCATATACCAACTTAACCAAGAAAATAAGAAAACTGTCATAATAGCTGTAGGCGCCGGTTTTCGACGCTTCTGTTTTCCATAGTTTGTAGTTTGGGTGTTGGTATGTTCACGTTCTCATCTGGTAGGTTGTCTGCCTTGTTTAGTTTTCAACCTATATCAGATTTATTTCCTGTTTTGCTTATCGCGTTTTGTTCTGTCTGCTATCAGTACAGTACCGGCTCTAATCTAGTCGTAACTCGTAGCTCCTAGGTGCTAGTACATTCACTCTCTCTCTCTCCTGCCTGCCCTGGGCAAGGCATTCACGTAAAGCAAACCTCGCTCGCTTATTCTCACACAGCTCTTATGTTGATTATCTCAGTGCGTGTTGTCGTCGAACACAGAGTCTTCAGACTCATTTCTTCCTTCCTTCTACTTCTTCCACTGGCCAGTCTTTCTCTATCTTACTTCCCCATACCACACGTCCTGAAGCTGACATCACCACACTCAAGTCAGTGCTACGCTTCGAACCCAGGACGTCGGGAAGTAAGTTGCTGCTCAAACTTCCATCATGATGTAAGTAACTCTACAATGTTTCTTGTCCATTCTATACCCTCAAAAATACAGTCCACTGAACATCTCGGAGTAGAGCATCCCGGCTCAAACATATGGTCCTCCGGGCCGGGGATGTCTTTCCTGTGAATTTTCACATTTTCTCAAAGATTTTCTCGCCAAGGTCAAACCTTGTTGGTCGCGCTACACACACGTCATTGAGTGGTGTGGCCTCCCGCTCTTGTGTTCAATTGAAGTGTCATAGTCAATGTAGTTGTCTCTCACGTATTTCCCTCGTATTTTCAAACAGTTCACACCTCTCGCGCTGGCATCGTGTCCGCCAGCTGCATCAGATCTTCTGGACGCGCTGGTCCTCTGAGTATTTACATACCCAGATGCAGCGTGGGAAGTGGGTGTGTGCGTGCCCAGACCTCAAGGTCTGTGACGTAGTTTTCGCACTAGAGCCCGCCACTACCCCCTTGTCTTGGCCTATCGGTAGGGTGATACAAGTGTGCCCAGGTAAAGACAATGTTGTCAGAGTAGCTTCCATCCGCACGTCTAAGGGAGTGTTTACCCGACCGGTAAACAAGTTAGTTGTTCTCCCCCCCTCTCAGTCGTACGTTGCGGTTTGGTTTTATATTTGTAGCTCTAGTTATTGTTCTTCTCGTCTATCTAAAATAGTTCATTTTAGGTGGGCGGTATGTAGGCGCCGGTTTTTGACGCTTCTGATTTCCATAGTTTGTAGTTTGGGTGTTGGTATGTTCACGTTCTCATCTGGTAGGTTGTCTGCCTTGTTTAATTTTCAACCTATCAGATTTATTTACTGTTTTGCTTATCTCGTTTTGTTCTGTCTGCTATCAGTACAGTACCGGCTCTAATCTAGTCGTAACGCGTAGCTCCTAGGTGCTAGTACATTCTCTCTCTCTCTCTCCTGCCTGCCCTGGGCAAGGCATTCACGTAAAGCAAACCTCGCTCGCTTATTCTCACACAGCTCTTATGTTGATTATCTCGGGGGCCTTCAATATCCAACTCGACACCTTCTCGCGGTTTGGCCCGTGAATAGGGGAGTTTCACTCCCTGAAACTAATGGCGAGCTCTGGGTCTGGGTCGTCGTTGGGGAACCCCTTCCTTTTGACTACCTCCCCGACGGCGACGACAAAGACAACACGGACGGATGATGACACAGACGGAGACGACCACGACGTGTGGTAACTTCTGCCCTCCCCATATGCTTGTGGCTGGTTCTGACCAGCACAGGCTTTGTCCACCCCTTGTCCCCCCGCGTCATCCCTAACGTCCCTCCTTTCGTCTCGATTAGCCAAGTTGCATAAATATGAGACGTTAAGCAATATTTAATTTAATTTAATTTTGATTATCTCGGGTCGTGTTGTCGTCGAACACAGAGTCTTCAGACTCATTTCTTCCTTCCTTCTACTTCTTCCACTGGCCAGTCTTTCTCTATCTTACTTCACACGTCCTGAAGCTTACATCACCACACTCAAGTCAGTGCTACGCTTCGAACCCAGGACGTCGGGAAGTAAGTTGCTGCTCAAACTTCCATCATGATGTAAGTAACTCTACAATGTTTCTTGACCATTCTATACCCTCAAAAATACAGTCCACTGAACATCTCGGAGTAGAGCATCCCGGCTCAAACAATAGCAATACCTAGAAGAGCTGACAAACCACAACTCAACACGACATTTTTTATTTATAACGAGAAGTTGAAAGAGCTGCCTTATCTACTGCCATGTACAAGTTATATCGATATAAACTCTTTACTCTATCCAATCCATTATACAAGGCAAGGTCTCCATCTAAACAAGAAGGGTAAGGTAGTTCTTGCAAAGAAAATTCACTCTCACATAAGAAATAACCTTATCGATCAAACCATAACCGTGGCAAACCTGTTATCGTTAGACCAAGTCATTGACCCACCTTCCCACCTTCCTACCATCAAAAACAACAAATCGACTTCCCCCCATGGCAATCAACAAAATTAAACCTTCAAAGCTCATGCACAAAATGTATACATTCACCACCAACCTACATTCCAGTACTAGAATACATGTTCAAAATGTCCAGTGAGGAGAAATAAAAAATGGAGTACGATCCTCCACTGCTTCCTGTACCGTATTCATGCCTATCTTATGAAAAAGTAAAAGACAACTCTACACGATCATCGAAGACAGTACAAGGCACCCTACCACTAGACACGACGCAGGTAACACCAGTGTGGAAGCCATCTCCAACACAAGTTGAAGAAGTACAGCTGGTAATGATGAAGCCTGCCCCGACGCTAGGCTTACAACTGATGCTGGAGCCCGCCGACCATAAGGTGACAATCTCGGAGATGCAGCATTCCTCGACCGGCCACATACTTTATTGATTGGAAGTGGTGGAAAGGTCCTACATTTCTCATACACTTGTGCGTTTGACAGCATATTACAACTAGCATGTGTGGCATATTGTGATAGTGTCAATATAAAGATTGTTATGGACAGCAATACTTTGCCTATATTTCAGCTGGCTGTTAATGTTGTAGAAAACGGAGTAACGGTTGCGCCATTCTTCTCTCAACGAAGAAGCTCGTCCGAATCTCCTTCTCCCCAAGGAAGGTCTCTTTCCCGGTCAAGATGGTCTTAAGTGAATAAAGATCTACTCTACTCTACTCTACTCTATCAATCTGATGAAGCGGTTTGTTTGTGGGACAATGCGAGCCAATCGCAAACATGACCCAAAAACATTTTTAAAAACTGACAAGAACCTGAAACATGGCGACATGGATACGGTGCAGGTAGGGGATATAAGTATAGTGAAATGGATGGACAGAGGGAAAAAGTCAGTGTCGGATGCTAGTAGCATGCACAACTCATCCATAAGACAACTGTACTTAGAACTAATAAAAAAGGTGAAAGAGATCATGTAGAATGTCCCCAATCAATCGCTGATTATAATCAGTACATGGGGGGAGTGGATAAATTTGATCTGTTACTATCTTGCTACAATATATCCTGGAAAAGCAGGCGTTGGTGGATGAAAATTTGGTACTATTTAGTCGATATGATTATTGTTAACAAGAATATCCTTTATAAAACTACACTCAAGAGAAAAGGTGTAATTAAATTCATGTCACAGCTACAGTTTCGTTTGAAATTAGCTAATAAACTGATTGGTTCACATTCATCTCGCAAGCACTCCGGCCCATCACCGGGATCATCAAGCAGACGTAAAAAAAAAAACGGTCTCACGGAAATAAAACCGTCATAAACTCTGTTCGTTTATTTGATGTTGGGGCGCACATGCCAACTATTGGTACATATCGTCGATGTGCATTTTGCAGCACCAAGGCAAAACAAAAGCGAAGTAATTTAATGTGTGCTAAGTGTAAAGTCAGACTTTGTAAATCATGTTTCGGACCCTTCCACATGAACAATCCTGTTACTACAAACTAGAGCAATTAGGCCTAAATCTTTCTTCACAACGATAGGCCTACACTGAGTGCACACCGGGTTATTTACATTCCATGAAATGTTGTTATTAGTAATTTGGGTTGTTAAAATTTAATTTTAATTTGGTAACATGTGAAACAATATTTTGTAATAGGTAATTATAAAAAAACAATACATTTACAATTTTTAGAGAGGTGGTATATTATTTTACAAGTGCACAATCCTTGAACTCCATCATCTGAAGTGGGCAGTGGTTTACCACCCAAAAACTACCTTATTTAGATAATATAAGTTTTATTAACTAGCAGGTCGTCAAATGTTTTACCCCCGACTATGCTTCACACTCACCACCTGGAGCTAAGTTATTTTGATTGATTGATTGGATTGGAATATCCAATCAATATTGCTTTACGTCTCATATTTATGCAACAAGAACCTGATCAAGTACAACCACCAGAACAAGAACCCGATCAAGTACAACCACCAGAACAAGAACCTTATCAAGTACAACCACCAGAACAAGAACCCGATCAAGTACAAACCACCCAGAACAAGAACCTGATCAAGTACAACCACCAGAACAAGAACCTGATCAAGTACAACCACCAGAACAAGAACCCTGATCAAGTACAACCACCGAACAAGAACCTGATCAAGTACAACCACCAAACAAGAACCTGATCAAGAACAACCACCCGAACAAGAACCTGATCAAGTACAACCACCCAAACAAGAACCTGATCAAGTACAACCACCAGTACAAGAACCCGATCAAGTACAACCACCGGAACAAGAACCTGATCAAGTACAACCACCGGAACAAGAACCTGATCAAGTACAACCACCAGAACAAGAACCTGATCAAGTACAACCACCCAAACAAGAACCCTTATCAAGTACAACCACCCAAACAAGAATTCGATCAATATGATTGATTGGATTAAATAGTGCTTTACGTCTCATATTTATGCAACTTGGCTAATCGAGACGAAGGGAGGGTCGTAAGGGATGACGCGGGGGACAAGGGGTGGACAGGCCTGTGCTGGTCAGAACCAGCCACAAGCGTATGGATCGTATGGATCGAAGGTTAAAAGGATCGAGAATGTCTGAAAACGGCCCTGAAACATGTCGCCTGTGTACGCGTACGGCAGTGGGTCAAGTGGAGATATTTGGGGATATTGGGGATGCACGATACAAAGTATCGGAACCCAGACTGATGTGGGGCAAGATTCACTCATCAACGTAGGTTCCCTAGAGGCAGATTTCGTATATGATCTCATCACACAACGCGACTACCGAAACTCTTAAGAAAATCCCGACTACGTAATATCCTTCGAAGACAACGGCGTAAAGAGTGATACAGACAGCACTTGTGGCGAACTATTAGACACAGAAACCATGATGGAAGACCTAAATGACTTGAGTACGTTATCGTGCACGAATCACAGTTACGTGAGTTGTTTAAGTTATGTCACCTCTGTGGCAATCTGGTTGTGTCCATAAAATATACTACAAATAGAGGAGCCATGCTCAAAGTTAACACATCATGTGTCAACCCTCATTGCTCTCAACGGGATGTAACATGGAATTTCAGCGGAAATTGTAGACCAACAACGTCTCGTCAACGTCGCTTTTGAGTGGAGCTATTTTCTATTCTGGTACAATGTTCGAGCCCTTTTAGAATTTTCCAACAACGATGGGCATCAAAGTAAATGGGAAGACAAACGCAACTACAAGATCATCAAGAAGTTTGTCACACCTGTTGTTTGTCATAACTGGGTCAATCACAGGAGAGACGTTATCAACCAGGAGAATGCTGCTGCTAGCCATGACCCGAAGGGATGTAGAATCCTACAAGATGGACAATACGACAGCCCAGGATTTTGTGCATGGTCCCATACCCACAGCTGCTTGAACGAACGAAATTTGTGACCTCGTAAAGGAAAAGGACCCTGATGACCCTGGTGACATGGAGGTCAAGTGCGCGAGAGTGGCTACAAAACGTCTTGATGAGGAGTTGGATCGTCTCACCACAGTGTGTACGGACCGCCACAGAAGTATTGTCAAGATGATGAGAGAAGAGTTCTCCCATATCGAGCACAGTTGGGACTTGTGGCATATTGGGAAAACATTTAGGAAAAGGTTCTCCGCCCTTGCAAAACAGAGGAGGTATGAAGAGCTCGGACCATGGCAGCAGGCTATCATCAGACACCTGTGGTACTCGGCTGCCAATTGCAACGAAAACCCGGAGATTCTGATCGAGACCTTCACCTCGTGTTTGAAGCATATACGAGGTGTGCATGAATGGGACGATGGAGTGCATATGCATAGATGTGCGCACGAGGTAGCCGACGAGGAGGACGAATTGCAACGGGCCATCTTTGATGAGGACATGGTGGAGTATAAGGCACTCGTCAAGCTCGTCAAAGATCCACCCTTTCATCAATGGCCTGATCCCCCACCACAACCTCCACCCTGAAAGATTAATCCTGTCACATCCTGCGCCTCGTGTGTCCTCCCCAAGCTTTGTTAGCTTCTCGTGGGAATGTTACAGTTAATCGATCTATTCTTGCCGCTTTGGACAACAACTTTAACGTAGCACGCGAAGAAGTCGGTCTGAAGCTTTACTACAGTAAGGCTACTCAGCGCTGGGTATATCGCATTATATATTCAGACGAAATCCGATGCGTGGCGCCGTTCAATTCTACGTGGAGAACGCTCAACGTAAAGAACATCCCCAAGCCGGAAACGTACGAGGAGGAGTTCAACAGACTGTTTGGCTGCTTCAGTGTCCCGAAGAGCAGTGTCCCGAAGCCTCGTCCAACCGGCGACGATCTTCCCACTCATCAGCGGCGTTTGCCAATGTGAGTAGTCGATTTGCAATCATCAAAATTCCGAAATTAAATTTTCAATTGGATATTGCTTTACGTCTCATATTTATGCAACTTTGGGTAATCGAGACGAAGGGAGGACGTAAGGGATGACCGCGGGGGACAAGGGGGTGGACAGGCCTGTGCTGGGTCAGAACCAGCCACAAGCATATTTGGGGAGGGCAGGGGTTTCCCCCACGTCGTGGTCGTCTCCGTCTGTGTCATCAGCCATCCGCATTGTCTTTGTCGTCGCCGTCGGGGAGGTAGTCAAGGGGAAGGGGTTCCCCGACGACGACCCAGAGCTCGCCATTAGTTTCAGGGAGTGAAACTCCCCTATTCACGGGCCAAACCGCGAGAAGGTGTCGAGTTGGAATTTGATGGTATGTAAATATAAATGCGGTATAAAAAAATGGTATAAATGCGTAGTTTGTATAATGTGTGAATTAGAATGAGATAAAGATCACCCAACTGATTACAAACTGCAAGGGTTAATTTTTAATTTTATGTTGTTTTTTTTTGCCTAACTGACGAAATGACTGAATAAAACTTTATATTAGTCTGCTGCTCTTATCTTCTTGTACAATAATGTAAAATGAAATATCTTAACAACTTCAATTCGTTTTTGAATCCGACTTATTTTCTAATTTATTTATTTTCTTTTTTGGCCTAAATTACGAAATGACTGATTTTAACTTTATAATGGCCTACCTTATCTTATTGTACAATACAATAATGTAAAATGTAATATGTTAACAATTTCAATTCTTTTTGTGAATTGCGATTGGATTGGATTGGATATTGCTTTACGTCTCATATTTATGCAACTTGGCTAATCGAGACGAAGGGAGGGACGTAAGGATTTGATTGGATATTGCTTTACGTCTCATATTTATGCAACTTGGCTAATCGAGACAAAGGGAGGGACGTAAGGGATGACGCGGGGGGACAAGGGGTGGACAGGCCTGTGCTGGTCAGAACCAGCCACAAGCATATGGGGAGGGCAGGGGTTCCCCCACGTCGTGGTCGTCTCCGTCTGTGTCATCATCCGTCCGTGGTGTCATTGTCGTCGCCGTCGTGGGGGTAGTCAAAGGGAAGGGGAAAGTTCCCGACGACGTCCAGAGCTCGTCATTAGTTTGCACTTTGCGTTGATCTACCTTTCCTAAAACCATGCTGGTTTTCACTTAAACCTTCAGATGCATCCACTTCATGTAATAACCTCATGTGCAAAATATTTTCAATAATTTTCCCTACAATTGGAAGAGTTGATATAGGTCGATAAGAATTCCTTTCACTCTTTTACCTTTACCCTTATAAAAAGGTGTTACCCTTGCCAATTTCAGCTGTGTTGGGAAATCACCTACAAGAAAGAAATGGGAAATTAGATACGCCAATAATCCGACTATTGATGCGCATTTCTTGAATACTATGCGTGGAATCTCTTGAAGTGTTGTCGAGCTTATAATTTTAAGGCATTTAATGGTGAAATGACTTCTTCATTTTTTTACCTTTACAGCGGGAGATCTCTGCTTCTTTTTTATTTAAATCTTTAAACTTCCCAATTTCACTGGAAAAATCTACATCGTTCACAAAAAAACCCTTTTCTGTAACAAACAGCAAGTGTCAGGATTAGACGTGTAGGATACCCCATTCTCTGTCAATGAGGCTATGATACACTCTTTTTTCACTTTGTTACCGTCAACTTTTATAAACTGACCGTAAAGTTTTTGAAGAAATATCATTATCTAAAGAAGATTTAAAATGCTCACGCTTAGAAAAAACGAATCGTATCATTTACCTTATTTCTAACTTTCTTGTATTCCTCCCACGTGATGGCCTTTTAAAAATTCTGAATTTTGGCGACAACTTATCAATTCTCATCAAATCAATCAAAAACTGGCCTTTGGGAAAATAGTAAAAGAATAGTCAGGAAAGATACAGCCCCAAAAGAAATATTGAATTGGAAACACAATGGATAATTAAAAACAAAATTCTTCTCAAGGAACTAATATTTTCAATGATTAATTTATTAATGTAGCAAAAAACTATTCTATTGGTGGGTATAGTAATACTCATGATGATTATTAGTTATATGGCTAACTCGGGTGTGGCTTGAATCCATTGGTAGGCACACCAAAACAATTCTGTTTTGATGTGTACGCCAAAAATATTGCCACATTTGTGTGGTTGTGACAAACCGAGGAGTTGCAATCCCAGATAACAAATGTATCCGTAATTCGGACAAATCTTCACCGGTGATGGAAGCCGACATCATTTTTGAAGGTTTTCGACTAAGTGATTTGCAGCAGGGTTTTCAATAAAAGGAGTACGTACAAAATAACCTTTTTTAAACATTATTTGAGGTCCCATAAGGCTCTCATTTACATAAAATGGGGTTGGTGCCTAAAGTTTGCCTAAGATGGTGATTGGGGTTGTATGTAAAGGGGTGAAAAAATTTTACATTTTCAATGTGCGTAGTGAGTGCAAAGTTAAACTAAATGGGTGATTCTCGATTTACTACTTGGCGCGTTATTGCAGAGGTGAAAATGTAAAGGTGAGCCCTAACGTCAGCATCTTTTTGATGTCCTAATACGTGATACAGAAAAAATCGGGAAATCCTTGCTGATCATTACGACAAACTGTTGAAAAAAGGTGATACGAAAAAAAGTGGGGGCGAATAAAATCGTTGAAGTTTTGGTTGAGAAGTTGAAAGGACAAAGTGAAGGGGTTATGAATTTTTTTGCCAAAGGGTTTTAGAAAACTTTGTTATAAATTTCAGTTAAATTTTTTTAAAGGTCATGTCCAAAAATGTTTTTAGTAAGGGGACATGAGTTTCTGATAAACAGCAAAATTTTATATTTCATAAAAAAAACAGTTCTTTCAGTGTAATTTGTGGAGACATTATTTAGAAATTTCGGGTTTTTCTCAGTTTACGTCCCCCAAAAATTAAATTTCTTAAACTAAAAAAATTTCCCAGACAACATAAACTATTTTTACAGACTCGTGACGCAGGGGTGAGCCGACCAGTGATATTGACTTTTTTTCTAAACGACCTCAGCAAGTTGAATCAATGAGGTTATAAAAAGTGTTAGGGGTCATCACGCAATAAAAAATACCCTTAAAAGTAATTTATACTTTTTCTGAAACGGAAAACCATGCCAAAAATTTGTTTTTTTTAAGGAGTGATCTTCGCGTTCAAAAAAAAAGCTGGATAAACAAGAATTTTTGCTAGTTTGTCAAAAAAGCGTTGGTTTCGAAGGCTGATGTAATGAAAATGAAGTCGATGTTGGTACTCGCGTTTTTCCACGATTCCTGGTGGAATGATTCCCAACTGCAACCCTTCAAAGTGTTTTTTAAACAAACCTTTTTAAAACACATATACAGCGAAAATACAATGATTGGATATGAGTAACGAAAACCGATGACCCACAAGGCAGTTTAAAACGACCCGGACAACCAACCGTTTTTTGCACCTTCACTTCGTAGGAAAAAGCAAATCACAACATCCACTAAATTCATCCTATGTCCCCACCTATTCCCAGAGATATAAAAGGTACCACAACTTACAGACCTCAGAAGAATAGGTTTAAATCGTCTAAAAAAAAGAAGTAGGCCTAGGTCTTAAAGCGAGCAACACAAGCGTTAAAAAAAGAGGTGAGTTGTTTCCGATGAATTAGGGGTACCGATAAACCCCCCCAAGTTTAAGGTTTGGGGGAACAAAAGGGATTAAATAATCATAGCTGAAGAAAAAACCCCAAAAAAAGAAAAAGTCCCCGTAAACCAAATGGAGACAAAGAATTAGGCAGTGACTCGAGTGTGTCTAGGGGACCAATACATTTCTTATTTTCTGGTTTTCATGGCTAGCTCGCAAGTTTGATGAATCTGCCATGAGGACTTGGGTGTGATTTGGCATTTTTTCCCCCTCCTTTTTAAATTTTCCCTGCCTAATTTTTTGGACAAAGAATCAGCAAGGAAAATAAATTTTTTGTATTTCTCCTAAAAATGAAAACGGGGTTTTCGTATTCAGCTCTGCGTGTTTTGTTCGGAGTCCATCGAACAACGGTGGCACCATTTTTGAAGTTAACGATATTTGGGCAACAAAAAAGTCGTGTGTTTTTTTGGCCAAGTCAAACTCTGGCATCCACTAGCCGAAAGATTCCGGGTAAACATCCCCAAAAAGCCCCATCATTATCGATTTTCGGGGATTGGTGGAGCAACCGAAAGAGGGGGATCATCGAATATTTTACTCGAAACAAGAGTACATCACTATAAGTTTTTGATTGGGGGATTAACCAAGCGGGTGGGAGTTTTTTTTTCCAAATGTTTTCGGGGACGATCAATAATAGCTATATTACCGTTGATAGTAATTTTTTAGATCTTTTCGAAACCCGGGGATGATGTAATGGCCCATAAAGGGTTTCCTGGGATAAAGACTACATAGAAGATAAAAAAAACTGTGGCATTTTAAACCGCCGTTTTTTTCCCAATGGTAGATTTACCCAAGAAGAAGTGATGAAAAAGTATCGAGTTGCAAGTGTGGTATCCTTTTTTGAGGAAGATACAACGGGTTAATTTTCAACATTTTTTTCAAAAAGTACCCGTCGGTTTTCCCACACATTGACAAACATTGTGCGCATGTGTAGGTTTGGGGCTAATTTTCAATTTCCAACCCAAAGAACACTTAAATGTACATAGTATTTTAGATCTTTTGCAGGCCTAGGCAAAACTACAGATGGTTTTTACAGAGGTTTGGGGTGTTACCTTTTGGGATACGGAGGGGCCCATGCTACAATTTATTTTTTTTCATTGTAGGCTATGTTTTCAAATGTCGTATAAAAATTACAAACATCTACATTTTACTTTCTTTATCAAAATCATTTTTTGATAAAAACCACCCGTAGTCGAATTTCTCTTTTCATTTAAATTTGGCTAGTGTTTAACAGTGAAGGTCCACTAAAAAAGTATTTTTAACAATAATACCCTTTTCCCCCCTAACCAAGCCTAGTTTAATTTTGTATTATGTTGTCATGTGTTAACTAAATCCAGGCCAACAAATAATACAAAGTTAAGTTCCTAGACTATTCATTATTATGTTTTAGTTGGCTGTAGTGTGAGTGTTTTTCAATTTTGCAAATGGCAAACCTTAAATGCTAAAAATCCCAAATGACTGGGAAAAACAAGCGTTTTTTCACTGGATAATAATACGTTGGGTGTGTGTCAAAGGCCTACAAACTTAGGGGTCTGCGATATTAAAAGTTTATGCAAACATAGGAATTCCTAAAAAAACCCAGGCCTTAGGCAATCAAAAATTTTCTTAACCTATTTGTCCTAGTTGAGTACGGAATTAACTGGAGATATTCGTACAGCGTCACAGGATTTTCCGCAAAATTTTAGGAATCGACAACTGTTGAAACCGAAATTACGCAACATTTTTTCTCGTTCTTTGCTACAGCTACTGGAACTTTTCTCCAGTGCGCTTCTTTCTACCCCTCTCCCCTTTGACGGTTTACAAGACTTTACCCAGGGCTGGCTATTTTGTCTCCCAAAGGGCACAAAAAACGTGTACGATTTATATTTGGAAAAAGAAAATTGCCATATAACCCCGGGTTTAAAACGCTTGGTTGGGGTAGATTTAAAGGTCGTAGAAACCTTCACTCCGATGCCTAGTTCACAAACTACTTTCAACATCGTCACGTCTTATCTGCCCCTTTAAATTTCAATTTCTTCACTCAAACCAATGTTTAATACAGGGCTAATCCGGGACACAACTCCTTTCCATACACAGAACTAATCTCCTTGACACTCATTCAAAATCCACGCTATTCGAACTTGGAATGCTCTTCCGTCTGAAATCAGAGACAAATATATAAATAACTTCTATGCTTTTAAAAGTGCCACTACTTCCTATTATTCAAATTCTTAACTGTAAAACAATAAGTAATATCAAAACACCCAAACAACCCAAATAATGAAAATAAATTACATATTAATTTGCTCGGTTACCTGTGTTACTCTATTTACTTTACGAGGACGCCTTCTTGTTACTGTAATGAAAACTGTATGAAAGCGATGGATGAATGCGGAGAATGAAATGATAGCTAAATTGTGTTTATTGTTTATCATAATTTCAAATGTTTATGTTTTCAGTTAATTATGTGTAATTTTCATCAGGCCAATTACTTTGTGTTCAAATTATCTATAATTTTCATTAGGCCTTCATTATCATTTGTATTATTATTAGTAGTAGTATTAGGTTGGATGGAAGATAAGCAGGGGCGGCTCGTGGGCCCAGATTGTGGAGGTGCACAGATGCAAACATTATTCCGCGTAACGAGGCGGCGTGGAATAGCTGGGGTCTGGGGCGAAGCCCCAGCGGCGGAGGCACTTTCGCCGAAGGCGAAAAATTTTTTGGGACCTGCATTATGTTTGATGGCCTGAATACGTGATTTCGGGGAGTATCTTGCCCTCAAATTGTTAACCAGAACGCAATTGTTACAATGAAAACTCCTTATGAGACGCGAGTTCGATCCCCTGTCCGTGTGTTCTGCCGGCTTTAGACTTCGCCAAATTCCTTTTATGTTTACCGACATGCTGTTTTATAGTAATATACTACAATATTCAGGTGGTCACAGAATAAAATTCCCTCTACCGATAAAACAAGTTTTTAAAGTAAAATAATACTATGTAAAATTGTAAAATTTCATACCCAAAGATTTTCTCTCCCATCTCCACTCCGTCGACCCGCGCCCTGCTCACCACTCAATGTTCATTGTTTTAAAACAAAATCCATACACCTACACGGCACTGATGAACACAACACACGACAACACACAACACACGACATTACAAGAAAACACAGGTTACCGTTGTGAATGTAAGCTGGCGATGACAGACCTCCACCCCACCCCCTCCCTTCGATGGCTGGCCGGCCGGCCTGCCGCAGGCGGACGCCTCTACGCTCGTGAGAACATTTGCTGTATAAACCACGTTAAAAAAAACCAGGTAGTTTTCAAAACTAAAGCATGGCTCTTATGGGAGTATGGTAAGAATGTCTCCGCACAAGGAATGTGTTGAGATTCGAGCCGAGTTCCGAGTATGAATGGATTGCTAGCGAGCGTCGGTGAAAAGCGGACTGCAGAATTACTACTGCGAATATGCATGTTCTGGCCCAGCCATGAAAAAATATTAATTGAAAATTGAAATTGAAAAATTGGAATTGGAATTGGAAATTGAGATTGGATTGAAATTTATTTATTTTGTCGCAAATATTTGGGGGTGCGCGTGCGTATGTGCGCATATGCACGAGCCGCCCCTGAAGATAAGGCTTCACTAGCCTTAATCCCGCCTTACAATAAAGACCTTTATCTATCTATATCTATCTACCTATCTCTCTCTCTCTCTCTCTCTCTCTCTCTCTCTCTCTCTCTCTCTCTCACCAATAAACACAGTTCAGATCCCAAAACATTGTACAGTAAAATGTAACAAATCATTTAGTATCACAGCTAGACGCCTTTGCACACTGCTTCTTCAAGGACGGCAGGGCGCCGGCTCCCTACGAAGTGGTCCTCAAAGCCCGTCTGAAGTCCCGACTCCTCAAGGAGTATGCTTGGCACCTTAGACGGCTTTGAGGCAAAGTGGTGTGATAGAGAGGCGCTCTGCTCCGTCCTTGATGGGGAGCTCCTCTTCAGTCAGGCACTGACCCTGTAAAGACCTTCTGTTTTCCTCCTCCTACACATGTTTTAAGCCAGCACAGTGAAAATAAATAAGGTTTTGAGGACAAATATGTCGTAGAACCACTTAGTGGTCAATCAACTTTTTAGCAATAATTTTTTCCACCAAAAACGACAAATAACAACAACAAATGAACATTTATGTCATAATTATAAATTTCTGAATAAAATTAAGTACTACATGTTCTTACATGTTCTCACAAAGACATCAAACTCTACAATATATTCAAAAACAGACCTCACAGATTTTCTAATTAAAGAACAATACTATAGCTGAAATGAATACCTACACAAATGAGCACAGTAAAATTAAAAACACTACCTCTCTAGATGATTGATGGATATGCTTAATTAAGAATTTCAATGTATAGCGGAATGATACCACAATGCACAAAATACAA
>JAMZAV010008930.1:0-27536 GCA_024449915.1 Sweltsa coloradensis | reverse complement strand
AAATTTCACTTAAATCCAAAAGAAAAAATACTGGGTCAATCAAAAAAGAGGGATTTTATGGTCTTTTTTGGGCCTGGGGTGGGGGCCCGTTGACACTTCCATTCAGAGCGGGATTTGGGGAAAACCCGTACTTCTAATCAGGATATACCGGTAGTTCAGTTTTCATTTTTTACACCGACCAAAATTTCCCCAAAATCGTTCTCATGAAAAGTTCTGAGCACATGCCACTTTAATACTTTTTGGGGCAAAAAATGTGCTGTTTTTTATTTGTTTCAACACTGCTGATGTAGGTCTGGTTTTTTTAGTTTCCCGGGGAAATGAATGTAATGACAGATGCTTTTTTTTACCCGAGGCATTGCTCATTTAAAATTACATCTGGGTTAACCATGCATTAACAAAGGTCACTTGAAGCCACTATCTTAACGAGTATCGACTAGAAAGAATGAAAAGAGAAAAGAGCGGGGGGGGACGTTATAGGCACGATGCGGCAGAGGTACGCCAAAATTTTGACGTCACAAGAGGCGCGCCCCAGTTTTAAAATTTTTGACGCGAAAAGCTTTTTTCCCATGGGTTTTTGTTTTTTTTTTTTGTTTTTTTTTTTATTAGGAAAACGCTAAGTCCGCCGCGTTGAGGGTGATTTTTTTAAATTTTTTAGTTTGCGTGGGATATCTTTACTTTCAAGGCTTTGTTTTGTTGCCTACGCATTGTAGGGGATTGTTGTAAATTTCTATTGTTTCTTGTAAATTGGTATTATTTCCGAAAAAAACTTATTTTAAAAGTTTATTTCTAGGGATTCGGGCAATTTTTTCCAACTTTTTTTTTCAAAGTCTACTCACCAAAATTTTTAAGACCATTATAATTGAACGTTTAGCCCCCCCCCGTTTGGTCAGAATTGGCCCAAATGGCACAAAATACGCACAAAAAATAAAAAAAACTTTATTAAAACTTTATTTCTGTAATTTCGGGCAAACTTTTTAAAAATTTTCTTTCAGAAAGAAATACATCACCATTCCCTTAATGTCCTGTAAAATATTAACGTTGTGCCCCACCCGTTTGGTCGAATTGGCCCAAAGGACAAAATATCGCACTAAAAAATAAAAAAAAAAATCGTAAAAGTACGTACATAAAAAAATTTTTTTCGATTGTACCCAAAACGTGGCAAGTCTAATTTCGAGATTTCGAAGGTCCTGTAAAAATTTTTCAAGACCATATCCCGGGTTTCCCCCGGTAGAAAGCGAACAAACAGAAAAAAAATACAAAAAAAAAAAAACAAACAAACAAAAAAAAAAAACCCCGGCTAAATTTTTTTTGGAGGGGCAGTGAAATTGAAGTCTTTGCTTCGCTCATCCAAAAACATGGCTTAAAAATTTTTTATCTTTGATCTTAACGCCACTTTTGTCAAAATAGAGGTCCTTTAAAACCACATTTTAAAAAAAAACAATAGAAAAAAATTTAAAAAAATATATAAAAGGGATAGTAAAAGGGTGAACAAAAAAAGGGGTATAATTTATAGTAAATGGTGAAAAGAGGGAAAAAATGCTAGTAAAGGGGGAAAAATAAAGTAGGGTCATGTCACAAATTTAATAAAAAATGAGATAGTAAAAGGGTGAACAAATTAATATGGTGGTGAATAATTTATAGTAAAGGGTGTACAAATGATGGTAAACAATAATCCCCCACAAATACAAAAATTTGTAAAAAAAAAAAAACGGTAGCCAAGCTCTCCTTCAAAAGTCTTCGGCTGTGAATGCTGTGAGATATAGAAGTTGAGCCAAGCATTTAATTCTTTCTCCCTAGTTTCGCATTGAAAAGAAGTAAGATCATTTTGTCTGTTGACGGGCGCCAAGCCAAGCATTTTCGTGGAAAAAAAGTAAATATTTAAAACTCAAAATCATAAAAAAATTTCTTGGCCATTGAATTTGGTTCATAATGAAAACTCTAAAAAGTCAATGGCCAAGCAATTTTTTTTATGATTTTGAGTTTGAATTTTTACTTTTTTCCCACGAAAATGGTTGGCTTGGCGCTCGTCAACAGACAAAATGATCTTTACTTCTTTTCAATGCGAAACTAGGGAGAATTCTATTTTCACAGCATTCACAGCCGAAGACTTTTAAAGGAGTGCTTGGCTGTCGTTTTTTTTTTTTTTTTTACAAATTTTTGTATTTGTGGGGGATATTACATCTTTTTGCTGTTTGTTTCCTATCAAGGAGTTTTTAAGTTCAGAGTTGTCTTTTGGTTTGACATTTTTGGGTCCACAGTCTCCCCAAAATTAGCCCCTTTGTGTTTTGAACACAAGATATGTATAATGGTTAAGAGCATGTTTAATTTCAAGTTTGTACAAATTACCACGCCTTAGTAATTACGTGTTTCGATTATTATACAAAATTCTGATTTTCTACTGTCTGTTACCCGATTTTGGTTTTGAAAGCAAAAGGCACTGCATCTGAGGTACATCTAAGTGTGATCCAAGTTTCATAGTTCTAGGAGACCTACTGTTGACCTACTGTTTTCTCTGTAGGCTCTTATTCCTCTCCTCCATAATTACCCCCTCCCCCCCAGCCAGCCAGCCGGAAGGTTTTCAACGATGTTGAGGCACATTTTTTAACACGGAACGGGTTATCAGATTGGGCTGAGTTTTTTTTTGGTAGGTCATGGACCACATATCAGGTCATATACAGAGTTTCAAGATTGTAAATCTTTTGAGGGGCGTGTGCAGATAGCTGAAAACCCCCCAACTCGGGTAGGAGTGTACAGGGTCGAGTTAGTCGCCTAAGCAGTCGCGTGCGCTTGGCTGCGGCGAACGACCGTCGCCCTAGATTTGATGACTTCCAGCATAGTTATAACTTGATTTAAAAATGTAAATGCGTTCTAATTGAGTGTTCCAGGGGCGTCGGGTTTTCTAAATTCCGATGGGTGCTGAAATATTTCACTAACATTTCCAAAACTGCCCATCAGTGATTTTCTAAAACGTTTTTTGCTGCATTGTTTTTTTTCAAGATTTTCATGCACATAATTGTGTCACGTAAACTATCTACGTATCTAGGGGGAAGCAAGTTTGTTTTTATAAAACCAGGGCGTGCTTGAAAGGTATGGTCGTTACTGCCCCTTTTCGGCGAAGGCGTGAAAATTTTCTAATTTACAACTTTAGATGGTCTAAAATCAAGTAAAAAAAATCGAAAATGGCACAATAGTTATGGTAATGATTGGCTGCGCTAGTGCGCAAACAAATAGAAATCTTATGGGGGAGTGGAGGGTGACGATTGCCCCACCGCACTGCCCCCTACTGTCTCCGTTACTGATTTTGTTGAATCATTTAGCTTCTCTACAGTTGAAAAATATAATATAGGCTGTAACGATACAGCGCTCCCCGTTGTACACTATTACCTACTTCTCGATAGGCTACCATATATTAAAACTCATCCACCTCGGCTAGCCTACACAGTCAATGAGCAACACACTTGGCATACAAATTAACACATAATTAGACATTTATTTTTAAACCAAGTAATAATACTACAGCAATTATTTAGTGAAATTGATCTGCTTGATAACGACCACATTGGACATTAAAAGTTTATATCATACGACCTTCTTTGGCTGTTGTGTTTGAGTATGATTTTTCACCCATCTGTAGTCTTCTCTTGTGAGTCCTTATACTTCTAATCTTCTTACTTCTCTTCTCTTGAAATCTTCTTAAAAGTATATTATAGGTGCCAAGTTGCAGACACATAAACTTATAATTGAAATTAGTTTTAAAAAGAATCACTTCTGCTTTCTTTACTAGAGCAAAACTCCTTGACCTAACTCGATTCAAGTAGCATCAAAGATGGCCATTCTGTTCCTGGTCAAATTCATTGTTTCAAAGTTCTAGATTTTTGTATCTTTTTTACACATCACATAAAACACTTTTTAATATTTACTTATTTTTTATAAATTTAAATTTGCTGTATTTACCTTTAATAATCATTATCAGAACATTATTAAAACTTTAAATAATATAATTATTTTACCATAAGTGAAAATACAGCCTTCTGAAACTTGGTTATAAATGTAAACAAACTACTCAATCACTGCCTACTTGAAACCTTTTATACATTTTAAGAAGTCACTGCCTACTAGAATCATTTTATACATTTTAAGAAGTCACTGCCTACTGGATCTTAATTACTTTTGCCAAGTTTTAGATTTAAGAGACTGGTACTTTACAATACCCCTTCAAATTTTGAACAATTTCTTGAAATTTTTCAACATTTATAATGCTTGAAAGCACCAGACAAATTAAAGGATTTTTTTTTTTTTTAATTCTTAATCCTGCTTCAAAATCTGATAACAATACAATAATCCTCTGGACAATGACAAATCTGAACATCAGCTTATTCCACAAAAATCTAAACAAACTAATCACACTTTGTTCTTTTACCGCTACCCATGACTTTAATATACAATATCATAAAATTCAAGCAACCCAAAATTTAGAACTCATTGAATGTTCCAACTACCTCCATTGACAAACACTAACAAAATTAATAACTCAACAATTGAAAGGCTGTTTACAATACCCCTTCCAAAAATAAATTATTTGAAGAAATGGAAATTATTTATTTTTGATATTAACTCCTGCAACCATTGAAACACTATATTAAATTATTTACTCCATTAAAAAAACAAAAACACCAATTAAATAATATCATCAACTTAAAATCTTTCAAATTGGAAATTATGAACAACCTTATTAAAATGTACTAGTATTTATCAACTTCAGCAACACCAATTTCCAAGAATCTTTATGAAAATGTCTATTTATTCATTTTCCACTCCACAATAAACTATTCCAAATCTATCATCCCACAGAAGAAATATCATACCATCAAAAAGTAGTCAAACCAGCAAGTTGAAGACAAGATTGACAACCCCTTCAAACCGTCAACTTTATAGAAAAGATTTTAAACCTTATTTTAGGTTAGGAATTTACTAATGACCCTCAACAAATGACTTCTTCAAAATGAAAAACCTTTCAAACTGACCAACCAAGAACAAAAAAATGTACTCCCTAGAAATGTACACAATCATAGTTAACAACCCAGCAGACAACCATCCCTTCAAATTGACCAATAAAGAACAAAAAAGTACATTGAATGCACACAATGAACGACAATGAATAGACAACCCCTTCAAACTGACCAACAGAGAACAAAAAATGTACCAAGAAATGTACACCAACCATAGTTAACCACCAAATCAGTCAACCACCCCTTCAAACTGAAAACCCCTTCAAACTGACCAACATAGAACAAGTGAGGAAAAGAACAACTCCGAGATCCACAGCCCTATCTAGTTTTCTGTTAATAATGGAGGTGCCGTCACGTTGTTGTTAGTAGGAGGTGCTCGTTCGTTCCCTGGAGATCGCCAGTCATCTAGAGGTCTTGAATTGACGTTAGTTTGTCGATTTTTGTATCCATCATTGTTGGCATTTGTTGCAAAGTTGTGGTAGTAGGTGTTTTCATAGTTCCTATTTTGACTAGGTAACCAAATCAGTCTGTCACTTTCTAATCTTTCCAAAAGATTTACGATTTTAGTGGCATCGTTGTCTATATGAATGAAATGGAAACGAATTTCCATAGGAAAATGTTTGAGCAGTTGTTTGACCATCGTTTCATGTGGTATTGGGCAACTGAGATATCCATTATGACGCAACAAACGTTTGAAGTATACTGATGGTAATCCCTGTTTACCACCTTCGTAGGATGCACTATATATGTGTTTCATGAGAACATCTTGAGCGTTGTCTCCCCAAAAATGATTAATGAATTTTTCTTTAAAATCTTCAAAGGAATCAAACTCATTTCCCAGCATCCATGGTATGCATTGACCCTTCAAGCATTGTAGAGTGAACGCCAACCTCCTGTTGATATTTACCGAATAGTTCTTGAATCGGCTTTCTAACAAGTTTAGAAATTCAAGGGATGAATACCTCCATCTCCCATGAATATTATGCCCTCTCTGAGTAGTTGGTCTCCTACACCGCTATCATTTGCATAAACGGTAGTTCCCGTAACGCCTGTTATCCCTTGAGTTTCCAATCTTGAATCTTTTTTGTATTGTTAGAATAGAATTTTCCAACTTCTTTGTATTGGTTAGAATAGTATTTCCAGACCATTGCAAGTTTCTTGAAAGTTTTTATCATCTAATTCTCGCTTTTCTTCTACTTTTGAGACTTCTTTTTGTACTTCCTCTAATTTCTTGCCATTATCATCAATCATGACATGGATATCCCTTATCAATTCCATAGCACCCCTACTTTGGCTTTAATGTCCTCCACATCTTCAGTTACTTTTAGCTTCACATCTATGAATTGTTTTTCTAAGGTGTAGAAAAGTCTGTCATATTTTTCTTCTAATCCATTTTGGATGACATCCATTCGTTTATTAACCTTATCGATTTCATGTTTAACATCCTCTAGTTTCTCATCCATAATCTTACCCACTTCATTTTTAATGCTACACATGTCATTTTTCATGCTATTTTCCATGGTACCCATTTTATTTTCCAAGCTACCCATTTTATTCAACAACGTACTCATTAAAAAACTTATTTCTGGACTCATCACCAAACTTCCCTCCGTCGAAGTGCTAGTCATATCGGTTGCCAAGTGCCTATCTAAACCACTATCCATTTGTCCCAATTCTGTCCTCCCTAAATCTTGAGAAACAATTTGCACCCCTAGCTCTATTTCATCAATAGCAACACCTTCACTTTGACTAGCCATTATTCCAAAGCCTAGGTTTATTTGTAGCCAAGTGTGTAATTGAGACCCCTAATCTCTGCGTGACATTATCTTCAGTAAGACCACTAACGTTGGGCTGCCAAATTGTAACGATACAGCGCTCCCCGTTGTACACTATTACCTACTTCTCGATAGGCTACCATATATTAAAACTCATCCACCTCGGCTAGCCTACACAGTCAATGAGCAACACACTTGGCATACAAATTAACACATAATTAGACATTTATTTTTAAACCAAGTAATAATACTACAGCAATTATTTAGTGAAATTGATCTGCTTGATAACGACCACATTGGACATTAAAAGTTTATATCATACGACCTTCTTTGGCTGTTGTGTTACGACCTTCTTTTCACCCATCTGTAGTCTTCTCTTGTGAGTCCTTATACTTCTAATCTTCTTACTTCTCTTCTCTTGAAATCTTCTTAAAAGTATATTTATAGGTGCCAAGTTGCAGACACATAAACTTATAATTGAAATTAGTTTTAAAAAGAATCACTTCTGCTTTCTTTACTAGAGCAAAACTCCTTGACCTAACTCGATTCAAGTAGCATCAAAGGGAACACTCCACTGAAAATACTGCCAAAACTACCCTTTGACCTGTTATTTTTTTATTACTTTTATTTACTCTTTAAGTATTATACTTTTTAGTTATACTAACAACAATGGGCTAACACGCCTCCTTTTAATTGAAATGTTTTTTTTTAAGTTATTGCGCGCACGGAAATGCGGTTTTTTGTTGCCATTTTCTAAACATATATTTGTTTAGTTAAGAGGGGGGGGGTTGGGGGGGGGGTTATTTGATTACTTATTATAACCTGTGGAATAGATAGTTCTTACATACCTGGGAGAGCAATATTACTATAATTATACAAAATTATGGTAATTTCATGTAAAAAATCTTTAAACCCATTTTGGCGGATTATATTTTTTATCACACTTTTAGAACTTAAAAAACTATCTTCTTCTGTACCACTTGTCCGAATGAGCTAGTTTTGGTTTTGTTTTATTACTTGGACATAAATAAACACAATTGTGCATGCGTTTTAAGATATATTCATAACTTTGGCTAAAATATAATATTAAACTTCTATCTGAAGTGTAATTAATAAAATTCATTATTCAAAATGCATAAAATTAGCCAAAAATGAAAAAATAAACAAAACCCATGCACAATTGTCTTTGGTTATGTCAAAACAAGGAAAATGCAAAATTTTACAACAATCGGTCCAAAAGGAAAAAAGTTTTGTGTTTTCTACCAAAGAGCTTAAAAAACAATGAAAAAAAATCAAGGGGGGCAAAATATAAGCCCCCAAAAAATAAAAAATAATTTCATCAATTTTTAAAGGTGTTTCCATTGCCCACACCCAAAATTGTGTTTGTAGCGCAAAAACTGTGGATTTTGGCTTTTTCAGTGGAGTGTTCCCTTAAAAGTATATTTATAGGTGCCAAGTTGCAGACACATAAACTTATAATTGAAATTAGTTTTAAAAAGAATCACTTCTGCTTTCTTTACTAGAGCAAAACTCCTTGACCTAACTCGATTCAAGTAGCATCAAAGATGGCCATTCTGTTCCTGGTCAAATTCATTGTTTCAAAGTTCTAGATTTTTGTATCTTTTTTACACATCACATAAAACACTTTTTAATATTTACTTATTTTTTATAAATTTAAATTTGCTGTATTTACCTTTAATAATCATTATCAGAACATTATTAAAACTTTAAATAATAATATAATTATTTTACCATAAGTGAAAAATACAGCCTTCTGAAACTTGGTTATAAATGTAAACAAACTACTCAATCACTGCCTACTTGAAACCTTTTATACATTTTAAGAAGTCACTGCCTACTAGAATCATTTTATACATTTTAAGAAGTCACTGCCTACTGGATCTTAATTACTTTTACCAAGTTTTAGATTTAAGAGACTGGTACTTTACAAGGCAGCTATTAAAAATTACAAATATAAATTTCCGTTTCTGTTCAGGTATGCACAGGAAAGGTCTACCAGTATATTTTATGGTTGTAGCTTTGTTAGGGCCTATTTGCAAAACAAGAAAATGACAGAACAATTTCCACAATTGAGTCACAACACAATCCGAAATAGTATACGATTCATCACCAGACATGCAAGATAACTAATCTCTAAACTAACTAAACTGTGAACGTTTTTGTAGGCCTAAATGTAGATAGGCCTAGCTCAAACTTTGTAATTGTATCTAGGCCCTAGACCGATTTTTTAAAATTTCAGAATATTTGAAGAGGTGCGCAGCACCCACGAAGTCGACGCCCCTGCAGTGTTCCATAATGATGCAGAACGATAAATCTTTAAAAAAAATTATTTGTGGTTCATTGACTGTTTGTTTGTTCATTATTGCTTTGATTATGATATAGGGTAGGCCCAATCAATGTATTTTCAATGATAGGTATGTTTCTGTCTAGATTGTCTGGTTGCCGCTCACTGGTGGAGCTTGCAACTTGAGTTAAGTGTCCTGTAACATTGCTGTGATCAGTTTTTGACTTAAACAATTTCAAATAATTATATGTCTGATATAATTATACATTATTCGAGTCAAGATTTTTTGTACTAAATTGTTATCAAGATTTGAACACAAGAAAGAAGATTCGCGTTCGGTGGTTTCTTCAGCAAAAGTTTGATTACTCCCTGATTTGCTGTTCCTGATTTTTGGAAAACCTCATATATTTGTTTGAGTGGGATCGACTAATAAATCATTTTTTTGTAGGCACCTATTTCCTTTTTGATGATTTTTTTAAATTTCTTTTCTTTCTTTCTTTTTTTTCCCGACACTTTTTCATATTTGATTCGCATTTTAATTGCATTTAACCCTTTCCCTCATATGGATCACAGAGCGACGCAACACATTAGGCCTACTTCAGTACGCATTAGTACACTGTGTGAGGGAGAGGGTTAATATCCTTTTTGAATTTGTTACCAACATTGTTGTGTTTTAATGCATTGTTGTAGTAATATTAATTTCAAATATTTACTGTAAGTAGTTCATTGTTGTGTCTGCATTTATGTAGGCCTAATTAGATTTATTTAGTTGTCCTCCTTTGTAAATCAGTTTTTAAATGAATAGGATAGACGTTAAATAAATAAATAAAGATAGTAGCATTTGTTTTGATAGGCTATGATAAAGTTTGTGCACGAGGATGATCAAAGTTCCTGGTTGTGAAACAGATCTTTCTCTGCTTTTATGTGCGTGATCACGTACTGGTGAACTGAATAGATTTATCAAATTACCGTAGGCCTACACCTTAAGATGGAATTTCAGTCGACGGTCGTGCAGCAAGGCATGGAGCAGATAAAATTTCCAACCAATCAGCGTGCTCTACTTGCCAATCAAGGGTTCTGTGGATTTAGATCCGCAGATTTCATAAACTTCATTATCTTCTTCGACGATGTCCACGCTTTGCAGATGCAGCCAACAGGAATTCAGAAAATCGTATATTTGGAAGTGAAGAACATACATAGCAGGGGTACCTAACCTAAACCATGACATATGACCTGGTTGAAGCGATCATTTAGCAGTCTTGGGGACGTTGTACTTTTTTTGAAAAGTAGCATGCTGTCGCTAATAGCTTTGCTACTTTTTTTCAGATGTAGCGACATTCACGCAACACAAGAAATATAGCGCACTACTTTTCTACTACCGGTAAGGGAGAGCGGGGCACAGTGGTGGTAGGGGCACAGTGGTTTATTGGCTATATTTACCTATTGTGTTATTTTGAATTTGGTGCCAATATTTTTTTAAATTGTGTTGGCACCAATGATACAATTATTTACGCCTGGCCTACATCAAGCTGTGATAGCTCCAATGAAAATGCAAGAAATGGACTCCAGGCTGCAGTTATTTTGAAGACTTCCATCTACATTTCTACATTTTGTTTTACTTCATAATTATCTCTGGAGTTTTCTCTACAAAATAAAGTATGAGATATTAAAATTCCATTGATTCTACATTGTTTGAAATGCATAATTAAATAATATTGTACACTGGGGCACAGTGGTGCATTATAACGCCACATGTAAAAAGTGAGGTTATAATTGTAATATTTCAATTGTACCGGTAATATTTATTTTTAACTTGTTGTTTTTACTTTCAAGGTAGTGAGAAATTGCAAAAGAAATTTGTTATAGGTATGACTGATGCTGGAGTCATGCTTAATGCTGAAAATATGAAGGTAACAATGAAGGTTAATCCATCCGAACGTCTGTTAAAGAGTACGGAATAGGGCCTAGCTGAAACTACTTCAAACAGATATGTTTTGAAGGCTAAAGCTGAAGATTTGACAATAGATGATGAAATGATGATGAATTGGACAGTGAAGAAGATGGCACCTAATTATGGAGTTAGGAAAGTGTTAAACTCTGAACTTAAGTGCATGCTAAGTGAATACTTTCAATAACGACATCGAAACTGCATTATGACCTCCCTCCTGTTGAGGCTAGGAAGCTAGCATTCCAGTTTGCCAAAGTAAACCATTGCACAATGCCTCAGATATTATTGGATGAGCGTAGCGAGCGAAGCGAAGATTCCATTTCACTACACTGGAGAAAAAAATCCGGAATGTTTTTTTTTTTTTTTTTTCTTCTTTCTTTCTTTCTGTATTTTTGTCTGTCTGTTAACACGATTCCGGCTAAACCAATACTCCGATTGCGATGAAATTTTATGGAGGCCTTCGAAATCTCTGAACTAAGAACTGCCACGTTTTTTTAGCGCAATCGAAAAATTATTTCTCATGAAAATCGCAATTTTACGATTTTTTTCGATTTTAAAAAATTTCTTCGACTTATACTCCTACATGCTTTATCCGATTGTAATGATTTTTTCACAGAACCTTAATTTTATGAATTGATATATTCGTGTGAAATTTGAGCGTAATCAAATAATTATTTCTCATGAAAATCGCAATTTTACGATTTTTTAAATTTCTTCTGCTTATAACACCTACATGCTTTATCCGATTATAATGATTTTTTCACAGAACCTTAATTTTAAGAATTAATATATTCGTGTTAAATTTGTGCGTAATCGAATAAAAAAATTTCAATATTACGATTTTTTCCTTTTTTAAAATTACGATTAATTAAAAAAAAAAAAGTTAATTTTTTATTTAATTTGATTTAATTTAAAAAAAATTTCAACAAAGTTCTGATTTTTTCACAGAACAACAGAAAATCCGCAAAACACATGGCAGCTCAATTCACCAATACGCTCATCCAACAACGCGGCGGGACTTAAGCGTTTTCCTAGTAAAAATCTTTCTGCACCACCACCACCACCACTGAGAGAACGCTCGGGAAAATTCTGTTTGGGAAAGATCTCTGCCAGTATGAGGCGTTATTAAAGTAAAAGGTAGTCCCTATGTAGACTATGATAAGCCTATAGGCCTAAAATGATGATTTTAATTTGTTTAGATTAAATTTAAATTATATTTTTAATAAAAACTACTCTTTCTGTAGGCCTACACAGTTTTATGTTTTCTTTCATATGAACCACTGTGCCCCATACTGTTCACCACTGTGCCCCGAGGAGTGGTGTCATTTACGGAGGACTTTGTATATTTTGTTTAGTTTTTTGTTTGCATTTGTATTGTGTGATTAGATTAACTATATGGTTGTAGAAGGATGTAGCTTGAACTGTGTAATTTTTCATTTAGTTTCAGTCATTATTAGAGCAAAAAATAAATAGGCCTAAATGCCAAAAAGTACACCACTGTGCCCGCCAGTGGCGTAGCTAGTAGCTCAAAGGCCCGAGTGCAAGGTTTTCTGACGGGCCCCTGTACTTGCGTGGGCTACACGGGGTCTGGGGCGCAGCCCCAGCCGGCGGAGGCGAAAAAAATTTTTCGGTCCTTTTTTTGCTCAAAATAGCCTGTAGAGCGATCTGAGACAGTGAGTGACGTGGAATTCGGCCTATTTAAAAAAAGGAACTTAACTTTGGTATTTTACTAATTTCCACAGACAATTGTTCGTCTCTCTTTCGTTAATTTTTGCCTTTGCTGCACCGCTTAAATGTTTAGGCCGAGACGCACTCATACTGACCTTTCTTGGGTTCACAACACCAATCACCAATTGAAGTAACACAACACTACACAGGTGGAAAATTATCACTCCCGAACCGAACGCACGTGTAGTAGGCCTACATGCACATGCATGGGAAAACGTGGGCAGTTCGTACAGGTTGTGGCTGGCTGGCGTTTGCAGTTCGTACAGGTTGTGGCTGGCTGGACTTTCAGTAGTGAGTGCAAGCGATAGTGAGAGACGAACATCGCACGCAAGAAATGTGTTCGGAACGTATTCCTTCCTCTGTAGTTTGGATTCAGCTGAGCGGTTGCGGTGTGGGAAGGGGCAAAGGGGTGCATTGAGGGCCCGAAGGGGCCCTCAATGCTCAGGGCCCCGGCGCGACTGCACCCCTTGCACCCCTATTCCTACGCCCCTGGTGCCCGCTCTCCCCTACACATTGTTCGTGTTTAATCGGGGTGTGTCAAGATCTCAAATTATCCCGTTTTTATAAGCCTTTTGACATCGTGCCGAGATGATTTTTGACTCTATTTATGTCGACTCAATCGTGATTTATCATCAAAAAAGCACATCGTTTCGGTTTCCATTGCGACAGGCGTTTATGCTAGCTAAACCCTAGTCTTTTATGAATTCTAGGCCGATGCATAACGAAACATTCATATTGCATTTCTTGTCAACAATGAGTTTTTGTGGAATAACGGCAAAAGAATGCGACAAACAACTCTAGGTTCGGAATAGGCCTACTGGTGATAGCCCGGAATGTCCCAAGAAAGGGGGGATATAAGACACTAATCACTTCATTTTCATGTGTAATACAGACGATTGGCGTAATTATTGAGCGGATTACGCTCTAAATCAATAATCTGACTTCTCATTACCGTGGATACATCTTTGTTCAAGACCCTGAAATAGCACTCAAGATGCACCACGCAATTTAATAATCAATGCAAAATTTTTGGTAAAGTCAGCTACGAACACGGAACACCCGATGTGGCAGATCGCACTCACATTTTTCGGACAATGCAGAGAGAGAGAGAGAGAGAGAGAGAGAGCGCAAGAGAGAGAAAGGCTCACTCTCTCGGGGAGCGAGAGAGGGAGAGCAACCCGATGTGTGCAAGCGAGACGAGATTACGGGCCGGCCTACACGGCGAGCACATGACGTGAGACTCGGGAACATTCGTGGCGCCGCGGCGGGCGTTACAAGTTAGTTTAAGGTGTCAACTTTTTACTTTACGTGGTACTGGGACTGCTGGCGCAGGAACTTAAAAAGTAGCGCAAATATCACGCTAACGCTACAAAAATTGTAGCATGCAACCGCTACAATATGCCCCCTTAATAAAGAAGCTCGCTTCTGATTCCGCTACAGCAAGGCTCCCAACACTCTAGTCCACTAAAAAAGGGACTTTAGGGACTTATCACATTTAAAAAAGGTAGGGGAACATGCTGTACCTTGGGCCACTTTTTACATTTATATTTTTTCTGTAGAAAGGAGATGATGAATCTGGTTAATTTTTTTTGTATTTGCTAGAACATGCCTTGTACAAACTTTGTTGATTTTATTGTATAATACACTTTACAATTATTACTATAAATTAACTGTTTTAATAATTAGTGCAAAGTGGTCCAAGGTACAGCATAGGGATGTACCTTGGACCATATGATTTGTACCTTGGACCATGTACATAAATTCCATAGGAAATTGTAGGATAGGCCTATACTTAATGTTTTCTTTCTTGTTACTTCATATTTAAGAGTGGGAGTGTAAAGTTATATTGTTCAATTGAATAAAAATATTATTTAGGCCAACCATTTTGATTATTATGGTTCCTAAAACAGAATGTGCCAATTAATGCACTAATAACTTAGTACAGCTGCAAGTTGCTCAAGCAATTGTCAAAAATTAAACACAGAACTCTGTCCATTTTAAAGTGAACTGATGGATCACTTAAAAGTTTGAAAAACATGTTTTCGGAGACGAAATCGACATCTTCTTGCATTGGCCATCGGAACCGATACCCGCAATGTGACGAACAAAAGTAACTTTGTATGAATCATCCTTGTTTCTGTTTATGATTTGACCGACACAACACTTCGGCTCGTTACTGTTCTTTACTGGGTACTGGACCACAACCCAATTCCCTGCTTTGAAAGGAGCATCAACCGGATCTATAATCGAGTCCTTCATCGTACTACTTGCACATGCGGAGGATAGTGGAGTAGACCTAGGCCTATCTTCATCATAGTCGGACAATTGTTCGTCTTCGGTGATTGCTTTTTTAAATTTCTTAGGCTTGGGCTTAATCAACGCCTTACAGATGCCGGACTTCTTACTTTTATTGCTCTTGAGCCGTAGTTTCTCTTCGATTGCATTTTTCTCCGGGGTGTCAGTTAAAATCGTTGATTTACCCCTTTTCCTCCCAGCTGATTTAGCCTTTCTTGGTGCTGCTTTGGCAAATGGTCGAATGTCCTGGGGCGAAAGAGTTTTTGTGTTTGGGACTGGGTCTGTAGACATAGATCCACTGGAAGTTTTGGTTCCAACATTGATCATGGATGTGTTTGTTTCATCCGTTTGTTCAGCATCTGGACAAGGCCTATCGGTTACGTACGAACCCAAAAAGTCGTCATCATTAAATATATTTGGATTAAATGGTACAATACCTGAAACTTCGAAGCCTTTTTGGATGTTACTCGTGGTAAAGCTTAATGGGAATGCTGCACCAACCAACTCCGCAACTTCGTATATTGAAATTGGTTTACCAGGCTTTTTATGCATCAAGGTTTTACATTCTTTGTTGTAGTGTGTTTAAAAGGCCCAAAGACTGTCCTGTCTAAAGGTTGGAACTTGTGGCTAGTGTGCGGTGGAAAAGTAAGCAAAGTAATGCCAACGTCTTTAGCTCTACATATTACTTTAAGGGCAGTGTGGCTATCATGATTGTCCATTAAAAGTAGAATTGGATCCTCCAGGGATGGCTTGGTATGAGCAATAAAATGCTCCAACCATTGGGCAAATAAATCTTCATTTGACCAACCAGATTGGTTTGCAGCTCCTAGGGTACCAAGAGGTGCTCCCTTAATCATGTATGGTTTGAAGTTCACCCTTGGAAATATCATAAATGGAGGAATGTGGTTTCCAGTAGCACATATTGCACCAATCATAGTGGTATTTACCCCCCGTTCACCAGAAGTCATACTGCCTACCTGTTTTACCCCTTTTCTGAAATTATTTTGGGGGGGACATGCACTGTTGAAATGCCTGTCTCATCAACATTCCATACTCGGTGTGGGGGAAACTTGTGTTTGGAAAGTACCCTCTCATAATTGCCAAAGAATGTTTGTACATTGGCTTTGTTGAAGCTAGTTAAGCGGGATAAACTAGTTGCCTCAGGTTTTCGTAGTGACAGATCCTTCTTATATGTAGCCATAAAAAAACGAAACCACTGGACTCCAGCCTCTTGGTTTTCGTCCCAGGATGGTGGGTATGTTTTCATGTTGGCCTTGGCATATTGGAATGCCAGTTTTCTAACTTCGTGTATGGTCAACCCATAGTGTAGTGCAGCAGCTGTTTTTAAGTATTCAACAAGTACAAGTTCCTCAGCCACCTCAAATACTTTCTTAACAGCATTGTTTGCCTTGTATTCAAACATATCTGCATCAGATGCTTTGAAAGAAGTCAGATGGCGAAGAAGAGTGGTACGAGGAACATTGTAAGCTAATGCAGCCTGTCGAACGGACACATTTTCAGAAATTACTTTATTTGCAGCTGCTTCTATATCAGTAGCCCTAGTGGGTATTTTCACCCTCACCTTGCCCTCCTTACTTCGTGGCATTATCTAAAGAAACAAAACATACCATGGTAAAGAAAATGCCAAGTTAAATGTACCTTGGACATGGTCCAAGGTACATTACTATAAGGTGACCCAAGGTACAACCAAGCACATGGCTTTTTGATTTCCCTCCAATTTAGTTTGAGGTTAAGTTGCCTGTTTTATGTATTGGTATAATTATACATCAAAACATGGTTCTCAGACTTAAAAAAGTGTTTTAGCAATAAATTATCATTGAAGGCTTTCAAAAACAAAATAGTAACATGCAAAATACTTACTTTGAATGGTTGAAAACACAATTTCTTTTTTTATGATGCTAGGTTTTCTACCACCATCCCAGCTGGACATAGTCTGACACCTAGTGGTATAATTTACAACTACAAATTTTAGTTATTTTTTTACCACAAGATAGCAGAGATATCTTGAATGGTCCAAGGTACGACTATGTCCAAGGTACAGCATGTTCCCCTACCATTTGGGGACCAATATTAGTTTATTAATTTATTAATATTAGGCTAGGCCTAGGCCCAAGGCATATGGGTCTACCGTCTAGGGCTACTTAGGGAAAAGGCTACAGGCTAGGACCTAGCCTAGGCCTAGGCCAACAAAAAGTAGGCCTACACCTGTAACATAAGTAGTAACAAGGCAATATAGGCCTAGCAGTGTTAAGTTGGAACCTCTAAACTACAAGAGTTCCCCTAGGCCTAGGGCCTACGCCTAAGCTAAAGGCTCATTCACAATCAACTCAGTGGCGGATCTGGGACATAATCATGGGGGGTGCGATTCGCGTTTGCATGTACAGTAGTGGGAAAGAGACTAAGCACGGACGCATGGGGGGTCATTAATAGCGCCGCAGGCGAAAATTTCGAAAATTAGGTTTTTAGAGTGCATTTGGTGCGTTTTAGAAAAAGTGGTGGGCGAAATGCAATACCGAAACAATGTAGTTTGTGTGCGTCAATTTGTTTTGTCGTCATGTCGAGCTTACAATTTACAGCATTGGCCTACATTGCAACATATTAACGTTTGATCTTATTTTCAATTTTGCATTTTGTTTATTTAAACACGATTTACTTAGGAGGACAACTTAATAAATCGAATTACACTGATGCAGACACATTTCAGAGTTCTGACAATATAAAGAAAAATTGTTTTTTACTGGGAGTTTTAAATAAATAGCGCCGCAGGCGAAAATTTTGAAAATCAGGTTTTTAGAGTGAATTTGGTGCGTGCACAATAAAATAATTTTATTTTTAAACAATCATGGGGGGGGGCGATCGCCCCCCCCTGTATCCGCCACTGAATCAACTTAAGCCTCTAACTTAACAGCTAACTTATCCTCTAACTTTAGGTGGCTGTTTATGATAGATATGTTTTTAAACCAATCACAACATACAGATTTGCAGTGTTTACTTTTATCGCGCCAATGCTTGTTGCCAATGCCAAATTTTCGGCTCGAGTCACTCTCTGATTGGTTTATTCTTAATGTTAAGTTAGCTGCTAAGTTTAAGTTTGGAGTTTGCAAACTTTCTGCTGCTAATAAGTGTAGGCCTAAGTTCAAGGCTAAGTTTTGGTCATGAACAGACATGTTGTTTTCCATAAGACAAACCTTTAAGTTAGCGGCTAAGTAAGGCCGCGTTCACACTAATTGGTTTAGTTATAAGGGGATAGGAAATACCTGTTAAATTGTTTACGTTTTAGTCTTAAGAAATTGTTATAACAAAAAAAAAAATCTTACGACGGACCAATCAGACGTTCGGTTATTTATACGACGACCAATGAAAAGGAGTAGGCCTAACTTCATTATGACAGGCCACTGAAACATTACTAACCAATCAGGATATCGGATTTCTTATTACCATACAAACCAAATAACAATTTCTTAAGACTAAAGGCCGATTGCACAATTGCCCGGTAACGATAACGTTAGGCTACCGTTAACGATAACGGGAAGAAAGTTGAATCACACTGTAACTTACGACATGATGCACAATAAAGCTTCCCGTTGCCGGTCGTTCCCGTATCCCAGCAACGACAACGGGAACATCGCCAAGTTTTAACTTTCCGTAACGTTCCCGTTCCGTACGTTACCAGAACCAATCGGAATCAAGATGTGCACGTCCTAAAACTATTTAATCAGCTGATTGATGGTTTATACGCGAGTAATATGCGAAATAAATTAAATACAAATATGCGGAATAACAAAATAACAAAATAGGAATTAACACACTTAGGCCTAGGCCTATTATTTGATTTGTTCCCGTCGGTTTGCTTCACGGGCTATTGTGCATCAAAGCCCTTAACGTTAGCGTCTTCCCGTTCTCATTGTCGTAACGCTAACGTTAAGGGCTTCGATGCACAATAGCCCGTGAAGCAAGCCGACGGAACAAATCAAATAATAAGTGTGTTAATTATATTTTGTTGTTTTGTTATTCCGCTCATGTTTATTCAATTTATTTCGCATATACTCGCGTATAAACCATCAATCAGTTGATAAAATAGTTTTAGGACGTGCACATCTTGATTCCGATGGTTCCGGTAACGTACGGAACGGGAAACGTTACGGAAAGTTAAAACTTGGTGATGTTCCCGTTGTCGTTGCCGGGATACGGAACGACCGGCAACGGGAAGCTTTATTGTGCATCGTGTCGTAAGTTAACGTGTGATTCAACTTTCTTCCCGTTCTCGTTGTCGTTCTCGTTGTCGTTACCGGGCAATTGTGCATCGGCCTTTAAACCAAAGTTATGTGAACGCGGCCTTAGCGACTAAGTTGATTGTGAATGACTCTTTAGCTGTAAAAATATGTTTCAATTATGTTAAAAATAAGCCTATAATATCTAGACTGGGACATAATAAATCAATTTAGGTGTACGGAGTCAATTAATACCCACTTACCGATGTCACCCGATTGCAAGGTCTCGGCTTTGCGTGTTGTGGGGCTAGGCCCTAGGCCTAGGCCCTATCCAATCGGTCTCGACATCGATCAAAACCAACATTTTACTAATCTAGAAAGAATAAAACAGTTGTAAAAGATACTTCAGTGAGTAGATTAGTAATTTTGATGTCAGATTCTTGAACAGATGTAGTTAACATAAATATATTATCGTTATAACAAAGAAAAATCATGGAGCTTCACACAGTCATAAATGAGGTTATGTTTGTACTTTGTTTTAGGTCTGTTCGTTTGTCGTACTCTGACTGATCTAGATCAGCCAGAGTAAGTTATCGGCGTTCTTTTGTAAAATCTTACTCTAGATCAAGTTGTGATGTGCGATTTTTTGTACCAAGTAACTTGCTCTAGAGTTAGCGAGAGTACGAATATGTACTCTGGGTCTATGGGTGGAGTACGTAGAGTAGAGTAAGAAAAAATGGCCGAAGAGGGGTAAATGATCGAGCTGGAAACCGTAATCTAGGCTAGCCTATTTGCTAACTATGGCTGAGGCGTCGCAAGATATTATCGACGCCACTTTAATTTAAAATTTAAATTAAAAAAAAAAAAATTTAAATTTAAATTAAAATTAGGTTAAGTTGCCCAAATGAAGTTGACCAAAATTATTTTTTTTTGTCGTGTTTTGGAGTACGTAACTCCGAGAAGCTCGGGATCAGGTTATGACGTTTTTACTCTGACTCTAGAAATATCGGAGTAACTCTACTTTACTCTGGAGTAAGACAAACGAACAGACCTTTTGTAGTAGTTGGTAAACCGCAGCTTCATGTTAGCGGCCTAGCATGCGTCAACGCGTGCGTTCAGTGCGTTTCCCCCGTTTTTTCTTCTTGGCGATAAACACAAGGCCCCAGCTGTAAATATGGGGCTGTTTAACCAATCTGACGTAGGCCTGATTTTATAACAGAAACAAAAGCAAAATAAACAAAAATGTGATATCTATTTGATTAATGTATGATATTAATATTTATTAAAATACGCCATTCATACAGCATGAAGATTTTTCATGAAAAAATAAAGTAGGTAGGCCTAGGCCTACAATCAAAATCAAAACGTTGAGAACATTAGGTGAATTTGAAAAATGGAAAAAAAACGTAGCATTGATGCGCCAGTCTAATTATTTTCAGAAATATTTGCAACAAACATACTGTAATTTTAGTTTGTCCTATTTTTATGTTGAACAGCCCATAAGACTGGAAAACTACACTGTTATAACATTATTTAATTAACCATTACATTAGGATTATTTACCCGTGTACCGGACCTGGCAAACAGGTACCAAGGTCCAAACCCAGGAAAGATATTGGGATGTGAAAGGTCTCTTTTCAGAAGCTCAAGCAGCAGTGTCTCACTTCTTCCAGGACTTTCTTCGGGGATTTTTGATTCCTGTTTCGATAATAGAAGACCTTACTATATCAAGTCTGAAGGCTTCAACCATTATTTTGCAAAGCCATTTATGTAAACTGTGAATAGTTTATAATTTTTTTAAATATATTTTTTGTTTATTTATTATGCTGGATCCTTGTGGCCACCCAACAAGGGTTGGTCCACACCCAAATAAATTATTTTTATCTCTCTACGTCTTGTCGTTTTGTTACCACAGCTTTGATGAGCCTGCATGAACCTGACCCCTTTTGGACAAAATTTCTTGAATTGCTAGGAAAAAAGTTTTGCCCTCTTAATTTTTTTTTATTTATTTGGACAACAAATAACAATACAAAGTACAGTTAAATTTTATAACATTTTTTAAACTTTGTAGTCCATTTTTGCTAAACATAGACTAGTTGTTACATAAGTATTAATGTAATAAAATATAATTATAGGTATTTTACAAAATAGTATAGGCCTATACCCTATTATATGGTCCCCTTCCTACTAATAAAAAAAATATAGCAATTATTAGGTAGTTTTGTCTGTCATAAAGTCTTTTATGCTGTAGTATGCCTTTTGTATTAGGAATTTAGTTAGTTCATTTTTGAATTTGATGTGTTCTGTTATGTTTTTTATTGATTGGGGGAGTTTATTGAGTAGAGTTTTATGAAAATAATCAGAGTTTTTTTGACCTAGGTTTTAAATTCGAAACTAAAAGGTTGTTGTGAAGAATACACGCATGTATCTTTCATATAGTACATAGGATCCAAATTTACTAGGGGGAAAACGCGTAAGTCCTGCCGCATTGTTGGCGAGCGTAATTGGTGCATTGAGCTGCCATGTGTTACGCGGATTTTCTGTTCTGTGAAAAATCATTACTTAGTCAAGAATTTTTTAAATTAAAACAAATTAAAAAAAATAACTTAATTTTTTTAATTAACCGTAATTTTTAAAAAAAAAAAATCGTAAAATTGTAATTTTCATAAGAAATAATTCGATTGCACTCAAATTTAAAACGAATAATTAATTCATGAAATTAAGGTTCTGTGAAAAAATCATTTCAATAGGAAAAGCATGTAGGTGTTATATGTCAAAGAATTGTTTAAAAAAAGAAAAAACCCGTAAAATTTTTTATTTTCGTGTGAAATAATTTTTCGATTGCGCTCAAATTCCACACGATAAAATTAAGGTTCTGTGAAAAAATAAATTTCAATCTGATAAAGCATGTAGGTGTTATAAGCGTAGAAAAAGTTTTAAAAATAAAAAAAAAATCGTAAAATTGGGGTTTTCTATGAAAAAAAAATTTCCCGAATGCGCTCAAAAACGTGGCAGTTGGTGCAGATATCCAAGGTGTACTATGACTAGAAAAAATGGAAACAACAACGTAAAGTACCGCTTAAACCACCCCTGATCACAGGCCATGTTTAGGTAAATGAGCCACCCCTAGGCAAATTTTTGCCCCCCCCCCCCCAACTTACTACTTTACAATAAAGTTTAGGTAACGGTTTTCACTTTTAATTTTTATAAGAGACCTATAACTGCTGCAAGAAAATTTTCTGTCTCAGGAACTGAAGCAGCTAGCACCACAGTAAAAAAACAGAAGATTTTACTATACAAACCCCTAGCAAAACTAGTACAAAATCAAGATAAAAATACTGATGTTATAGCTGTGTGAAGGACCAACAGCACCGGAGGCACAATTTTTGCAAATTTGAACTTTAAAAAGCTCCAAAACACATTTTAAAAATCTAAAATTACATAATATACTGCAGAGGAAATTCTTACTATTTTCATGCAAAAAGTATTTTTAGTTTTTTATTTTCAATTGTTTTGTTTAAGAACCTTTTTGTGAAATGCCGCCCCCCTAAAGCAGCTGCCTAGGTTTAAATACCGCATGACTGATCACCATATTATAAAAAAGGGGGCTTATATTCACATAAACACTAGAAAGTTAATAAAAAATTATGAGCTTGGTTTTCGCCCTCATTCACACATAAATGCACAAACTTTGCTAGAAAATCACGCATATGAACAAGAGACAAAGTTCTGTTAGAATGACTCAAAGAAGGGAAAATGCGATCTCACGTAAACTGGCACTCTCCAAGGTCAATCTGAACATGATGCCATATGTTGACATATTTACACAAAAAACTGAGAATAATTTATTAATCATGTTATTGTGGAATTTAAAAAATATAGGCTATATAGCCTATATTACATTTCACAAGTAGGCCTAGTGAAAGAAGTAGTTAATCTACGTAAATACCCTGTAGTATTTTACCCTAGAGTATTTTAACTAGGCCTAAATAACTTCTTTTTTATATTTCAAATTAAGTTTTTTTCATGTTTCTTTATATTTTTTTTACAAACAAAACAAGTTGTACAAAAAAAAAATAAATACATATAAAACAAAATTTAATAATACAAGATCAAAAAAAATAAATGGTTATTGTCATAGTATCTACATTTTACAAGAGGCATTAACAGTGTACGTACAGACAATGGTCATGAAATACAGAGAACGTAAAACTTATAATTTATAAATTATGATATAAACAGACAATAAAAATGGTCATGAAGTTCAGTTTCAGTACAATTCATGAATACTGATCACTGTCATGAATTACAGTTTCATGCCTTGAGTCTAAACTAAATAAATTTACTAGGCTATCAACAAAATATTGTTTATGGAGTATAGCTTTTCAGATAAGGTATTTTTTTACCGATATTTACAACTGTTTGACAATTTTTTATTTCCCCCAAAAACTCACAAACCAGAACATGGCTTAACTGTAAGGTAACAGAAAAATTAAAAATTTGAAAAGGTGACAATACAGAGGAGGAAAACTTTTCCCAAAAAAACACAAAAAAAGAGAACAAACCGGGGAATATATACATTTTAGTAGTGGGAAAGTAGGCTATGCTGTATACATTTTAGGGCTTTTAAAAAAATAAATAAAAAAATAAATAAATAAAAAAAATAAATAAAAAATTTGTATTTGATTTCACCTCAGTCAAAAATTTAAAAATTTTAGTGGGGAAGTAAACAAAAGCGACCAAGCCAACCCCTGAGGCCACGACGAAATATGTGTGGCAATACCAACCAAAGAAAAATATTTTTAGTAGGAAATATAACATCAGGTTGGACGTGCAAACACCCGGGTTTTCAAACCCAAAATCAAAAAGGGCCGATTCAGAACGCTTTTAAATTTTTTATGTCCTCGTTGCTGGGACGGCCCCCCAAGTAAACCTTTTAAAAATTCCAAATCAGAAGTTAAAAAACTCTGACTTTAGGGAATAAAACCCGGCCTTTCTGCATTGGAAGCAAGGAAACCACAAGCCCAATGACCACACAAAGCCCAATGAGCCAAACGCAAAGATTTTTAAATTTGGGAAAGTGAGTTTACAAAAGTTTGTTTTCCGTGTTAGAAAATTTTTTTCTAATTTACCGAGGTTGTTTTTCCCAACTTGCATATTATAGTAAGTGAATTTTAAGGGAGCATAAAATCACCCAAAAAAATTTGCGGGCTTAGGGGGCTAAAAAATATTAAATAAGTTATTACTTTTTAGGAAATATTAGGTTGGTTTTTCATTGTAAAACTGTCAAGTTCTTCTTAAAAAAACTTTTTTTAGTGAGAAAATTTTTTTTGACGTTCAGTGGGCCAAACTGGGAGGAACAGTGCTGCGACCCTTTCAGCAAGTGCCAGCTAAATTTTAATAAAAAAAAATTAAATTAAAATTAAATTTATGATGTAGGCCATAGGCTCAAAAATGATCCTATTTAATTTTGTTGGCCTCTAGTTTCGGGGGCAAGTCTCCCCTACATATGCTGATGTTTCCCAGATGGATTTTTCCTCCTTTCTTGATTTTTAAAATTTAGCACTCCTCTTTTCTCGATTTTTAAATAAGCACTGCAAAACCCCTGTTTGGGGCAAATTCTCCCCGGGCCCAGAAGAGTATTTACATACATGTTGCACCCCTAACAACGTAAAAATAATAAAACACATTCCTAAGCCTTTTAATTTATACCAGTTAAAAAAAAGTAAGTCAAGTAACTTTTATTAAAAAAAATTGGGGTCTTTATAGTGTTATTTAAACGAAAATTTAGGTAGGCCTAATGTTTTAAATTAGCCTATTAAAAAAAGTAAAGGCCACCCAATTCGGGTTCAGAGGGGGAGGGGGGGCCCAAATTATCGGTATGACTAAAAAACCCTTTGCCGTCATTTAAACAAAAAAACCAGAAAATCTGGCAAACCAAATACAAGGGGGGCCTCTCTTAACTAAAATAGAAAAACGCCAGTCTTAACGAGTGAGGAGCCAGTGTTGATACCCGGTAACATTCCCCCTTTTTTCCCCTACCCAAACCTCCCTAGCCATGATAAGCTTAAGTGGGGCATTATCCCTTATACCCACTAAACTTAAAAACCATTATTTAACAATATAAAATTTCAAACTTAAAAGCAAATGTTCCTGGTACTCAACACGACTCGCTCCCGTCTATTAAAGGGTTTGGGGTTTTTTTTTAATCTGTTGGTAAGGGGCCCTTATACCCAAAAAGTGGGAACCTGGGTTCAATTCCTAGTTGAGAAAAGTCTATACGATGGTAAAAATGCCGTACAAAATACATAAACGATTGCAAGGTTTTTTTCATCTCCCAGGGTTTTATTTGGGGACATTGAGAGCAAGATTCAACCCTTTGGCACTGCATTTTCACAGCCCCACCTTATTCTGTAACTTTAAACCCAATTGGTTTTTAGGGGAATTGACCCCCAAAACGGCTCGAAGTGATGAGTCACTTAGTTTTTTCATGGTACACGACTTGGAACCCCTTTTTTTTTTCAGTTCAATTCGGTGATCCTACCCAATCCAGGAGAGTTTAAGAAGGGGCCCAAAAAAATTAATAAAAAAACAATTAAAAAAAAAAAAAAAAAAAAAATTTTCGTTAAAAAAATTCCTACAATTCGAGCTTATTTTTTTAATTATTTTTTCTTGTAGGTTTTTAAAAACCAAGGATCTAGGTATTTCGTTAGCAGTTCTCGTAAAATCGTACGGATGTCTGTTTAAAAAATTTAGGCCCTCAGTTCAGCACAAACATTCGCCTCGACAGCAAAAAGCCAACCCCCCTTTGGCTGTCTCATTTTTTTCAGTTTAATTTTAAAAAGAGTGACAGTTGATAAAAAGACCCGGTCTACATGGAAGGGAAAAGGGCCCATACAAAAAATATACAGATACTGCCATCATCTTGTACAGGGCCCGATGCTATGCAATATTTACAACCACTTGTAGAGGCCAATGACCGTCGACTAAAATCTTATGCCTTTCACTATAGGGCTAGGCCTGTTTGCCCTACCTGCACAACCTACTTGCTTTATGTTTCAGGACCAGATTAACAAGCCACGGGTAAACATCTAAAAAAGGTGGATAGGTTATCGAAATTGCATTATACCCCATAAATAGATCAAACCCTCTTTAAAAAAAAGATCTTGCCAAGGGTTTTTCAAGAATTTGGGAAGTCTTACAAAGCCTACAATTTTCCCAAAATTTTTCAGCAGGGGGACTCTGTACGTAAACTGAAAACTATAAAAAACAGCGTGGGTGTGCCCACGTCCACCCTCACCTCTTTTCAAGAAAAATGGTTATAAACTTATAATTTCTTTTGTTAGGTTTGGACTGCAAAGGGGAGATGAAAAAGCATACTTCTTATCAACCTTTTGCAAGAATAGGGTTAAGTCCGCTGTGTATCCTTATGTACTGTAAGGTGGGAGCTTTGTGTAAATCTCTTACTAAATGGCCAGGCAACGGTTTTGATCCACTGTGTATTGCAATGTTTTTTTAAAGGACAATAAGAAAGGAACTTTTATCACACTCTATGCAAGAATATGGTTTTAACCTATGTGGATGCTTAGCTTTTCAAGGCTGACGAACAGTAAACCTTCTATAAAACCCGGTCGCAGGAAATTTTGACCACTGTGTATTTGATATGTTTTAAAGGAGAGATGAAGAAGGAAATTCTTTTCACACTGGCGCCGGGGAACGGTTGCTGCTCTTCTGTGTGTTAGCCTTGATTTTAAGGGGGAAAAGTAGCAAAAATCTTTTCACAATCTATGAAGATAGGTTTTTAAAACCCTGTGAATTGCCTATGGTTTCAAAACCCGATGAAGTGAAAAATTCTTATCACACTCTATGCAAAAATAGGGCTTAATCCCTCTTGTTAGCTTTTGCTTAGGTATGAAAGGGCGATGAAATAGTAAACCTTTATCAAATGGTCACAGGCAAAGGTGCTGCTTCACTGTGTGTTAGCTTTGTAATGCAAGGGGATAAAAAAGTAGCAAAATTCTTTTCACGTCTATCAAGAATGGCGTCCACTGTGTGTTTTTCTTATGGCCCTTTAAGGTGAGATGAAATAGTAAACTTCTTTTCAACTCGTTACAAAATACGGCTTAAGTCCACTGTGTGTCGCTTATGGTCGTAAGGAGGAGGGCCCAGTGAACTTTTTGTCACATGGTCGCAGGCCCACTTCTTCTCACGGCGGAACGTTCCCACGAGGGGTTTTGTTTTGGT
>JAMZAV010008929.1:0-28196 GCA_024449915.1 Sweltsa coloradensis | reverse complement strand
TGGTTTTAACCAAAGTTGTTGAAACGGAGCAGAAGGGCACCTCTTCCCAGGATTTCGTTTGGCTATGACCATAAGTTAAATTTCTTTCCACTACAACATGCTTTACCACTAATAAGTATACTTACCCACAATTGATGGTCCTTCATTCAATTTTACTTTCAGATACCTTGCCCATGGTGGTGATTTTCAAAACCTAGTGTGGAAATTTAGAGTTGGAAATTCAACAATAAGTAATTTGATACCAGAAACTTGCAAAGCCATTTGGGAAGTATTGCAACCTATTTATCTACCAGACCCTTCAAAACAAGAATGGAAGAATATTGCTACCACATATAAAGAAAAGTGGAATTTTCCCCACACTCTCTGTGCGGTGGATGGAAAACATGTTCAAACTCAATGTCTAGTTAACTTGGGGACTTTTAGCACCGTTTTACTTGCAATATGTGATGCAGACTACTGTTTTACTTCGGTTGACATTGGTGCTTTTGGTAAGGGTCGATATCAACATTTTATTTTTACTTTTTTTATTTTAGTGATACATTTAACATACAAACTTTTAATTTTTAGGGTCAGAAAGTGACGGAGGTATATTCCGTAGCTGTAAGCTGGGACAAAACCTAGAAAAAGGTGCTTTATGCTTACCTGGGCGCTTATAGTGATCGGATCATGCAATATTTTAACTATACCCACCCGCATACTTTCTTGAGCATTTAGGGGGTATGTGAACGCGCCCCCAGTTAAGCCCCTTAGGGTTTTTTTTTTCAATTTTGGTTGTTATAAAATGGATTTGGGGCATTTCACCATAATAAATCTGATTTTATAGATGTTGATAACCTCATTTTTATGTTATGAAATTTAGCTCCAACTATGGCCATTTCTCATAATTCATTTGGAAAGAGGCAATGGGATAAACAGCATTGCTGTTTTTATTGTGAGAAATTATATTCAAATTATCAAGGTACTTAGAAACTTCTCACCAATACAAAGAGGAAGTACGTGCATTCTTGGCCTTGCCAAAAGGCAAGAAGGAACGGTTAAAGGCTATAGACAGAATACACAAGCAGGGTAACTTCTTACATAATAACAAAGTAATTGCCTCTAAGTCTGGCACAGTTATTCCAAAGCGACGGACTAATGTTGGAAGCAACAGGTCAGTGGAAGATTACTTGCCATGCAATAAATGCCTGGGGTATTTCCATCACAAAGACCTGTATCTCCACATCAGAAACTGTGAAGGTGGTAACAGGATTGGAGTTCAAAACACTCACGGATGAAATGAAAACGGTTCAAAAATAAATAAAGAGCAATGCGCGGCACTTATACCCATCCCTATGGTGGCTAGTGACGGTTTAAAAAAAGACGTGTTGTCCATCATGAATCCCGACAGAGTGTACCGAGTCATTAGTCGCGATGATTTGATACTTCGTTTCGGCTCAATGATGTACACGAAAAATGGAGCAGAGCGCCACCTGCACACATTCATCGCCCACACACATTGCGATATGTTAGCAAAAAAACTAAGTTCTGCATGCTTTTCACTAAAAACAATCAATTTAATCACAAACACAAAAACTGCAAAAATAGCTTACTATGCTAACTTTGAATCACATATGAGGTACGGCATCAATATATGGGGCAGCTCTGTAAAAGCGGACACAATATTTAAACTACAGAAAAGAGCAATAAGAAATATTCTTGGACTCAAACAAAAGAAAAATTCTTACATTAAACCTCACTGTAAGCCACACTTCATCAAACACAAAATCCTCACTTTCTACAGTCTATACATATTTCAATCCGTACTAAATTTAAAAAAATCTATGATTAATGAAGAAATTGACAAGAACAATAGCATTCACAGCCATAACACAAGACAAGCAAACAACATACACACTAATTATCTCAAGCGAAAACATTCACAACTTAACTCCAATTATATAAGTTCTAAATTATTTAACAAGCTACCGACAAGTCTAAAAGCCATTTCTAATATGAGCATTTTTAAAAACAAACTAAAACAACTCCTATGTAACAAAGCATATTACTCTATTGAGGAATTTTTGAAGGACAAACTACTATAACACTGTTAGGCCTATCTTTATACTACAATTCTAAATAGGCCTAATAGATATAGATATATTGTACTATTGTTATGTTTGTATTCCACAAATAGGCCAAGATATATTGTATGGTAGGCCCATTTCTTTGTCTTGTGTTTTAAATTTTGTCTTATTTCTATAGATTCATTTAAGTCTGATTATTATATTAATATTTGTTTGCCTTTTTTGTCTCTTATGTCTTATCTTTGTTTTATGTACTGCCTTAAATTGAAACCAATCTCGGCCCACAAGAAAAACTAGACAAATACTTGTTCTCTCGTTTCATTAGTATTCTCTTATATATGAGGCACTCAAATTCTATTACTAGCCAACAGTAAAATTGTTATGATATGTACAAACTAAGACTAAGGCATTAATTATCAAGTAACTTATTTTTAGGATAGAAATGTGACGGAGTATATCTCAATTTGCATCCTGCTTGATACAGCAAATTGTACCTTTCCAAACACCTCAATAACAAAGTTTATTTGTTTAGGAATAAGTAAATAAATACTTATTCCAGACAATATATTCTTAGAGGTCATCACAAAGTGTAAATTATTATAATGTAATATGCTATGTGTGTGGAAATAAAACTTACTTACTTACTTACTTACAAGAAATGCTTGAACTCGGTCGTCTGTCTCGCGAAGCAAGAATCGGACGCGAGATTGGGGCAGTTGGTGGCTGTTATTCATCCCCAACGGTATGAATCTTTTGTCGAAGCTGTAAAGTTAGTAGGCAACTATGACTCAGAAACAGCAGTATATGGAATCCCAAGTTTGGCTGTAAAGCTTGCGGCTTCAATTAAAAAGTGTACGGGCTTGTTTAAGTCTGAAATGATCGTCAATGGAAACACTTTGCGCCGTGCAGAATTGATTGATTGATTGGATATTGCTTAACGTCTCATATTTATGCAACTTGGCTAATCGAGACGAAGGAAGGGACCTAAGGGATGACGCGGGGGAACAAGGGGTGGACAGGCCTGTGCTGGTCAGAACCAGTCACAAGCGTATGGAGAGGGCAGGGGTTCCTCCACGTCGTGGTCGTCTCCGTCTGTGTCATCATCATCCGAATTGACGACTTTATAACATTGTTTGAAATGAGCTGGCAAGCCAGTGTTTCTTGCCATACACTTAAAACTGCTTACCAGAGGAAGTGGAATAAGCCAGAGCTACTTCCTTTGGCAAGTGACATTGCCAAATTCAAAACTCACTTAAAGGGGTATTTAACCGCTAAACTCAAAAAATATATTTCATTCAGGCTAACTAGTAATGAATTTAGCAACTAACAGAAAAATTATTGGGGCCACCATGACCTCCCAAAAAATTGTCAAACATGACATTTTTCGAGCTAGGTCCCATCGGCAAAAATCTCCCATAAGAAATAACATGGGGACGATCTTTATGCCCCGTGACCTTGGAGGATTTTGATCCAAAAAAATATTGGCCATTATTGACGTACTCGACAGCCTTTTCTGTAAATTCTCTATATTTTGTTTTGTGATTTGGGCAAGTAGTTCGGTCAAAATATGCTGATTACCAAGATGGGATGTGATTTTGGAATGCATATTTTTGCGTGTTTGAGGGTATAAAAAGAAGCAGGTTAAAGCCGATTAAGGAAATTTTCCAAAACACCAATTTTCGCCAATTTCTGGATCAAAAAAATTTAAAAATTCGTGTTAAATCACAGTTACAAGATATAATTTTTTAAACGGCCATTTAAGTGTAGTATTGTGCTATAAATCACGTGGTAAAAAATAATTTTTGTTTTTTTTAGCCCCTTTAAAGGATAAGGCCGACAAGGCAGTAGTGGCACTACGTGAAAAGGCAACGCCAGATACTTGGAGAGATTTGTGTGAAATCACATTAGCACAACTCTTAACTTTTAACCGGAGAAGAGCCGGAGGCCAGAAAGGATGGTAGGATTGGCATGCATGTCTAGAATGAGTACAAAATAAAAAGTTAGGCAATGTCAAGAATTTGGGGAAGAAGAGATATTGATAATTTTTAATTCGTTTTGGAAAGACTCACGGGCGCCGGGAAATCAATTTTAACTGGCGATATGCGTTATTACATTTAAAATAATGTATTTGTCAAAACGAAATTCAATCGTAAATTAATATTGATTGGTTGATTGGATATTGCTTAACGTCTCATATTTATGCAACTTGGCTAATCGAGACAAAGGGAGGGACGTAAGGGAAAACAAGGGGTGGACAGGCCAATGCTGGTCAGAACCAGCCACAAGCGTATGGGGAGGGAAGGGGTTCCCCCACGTCGTGGTCGTCTCCGTCTGTGTCATCATCCGTCCGTCGTTAAATGAGTACTGGAAAATACCTTGTGGCTATTTTTTAGTAAACTCCTTGTCAGGATCAGATCGTGCCGAGCTTACTAAAAAATGCCTTGAAAAATTGCATGATGCTGGATGTAACGTCGAAAGCTTCACATTCGACGGTACATCGAGTAATTTAACAATGGCTGAAAAATTGGGCGCTGTATTGACAAGTGCAAAGTCGCCCAGTGAAATGAAGACACATTTCTTACATCCAATTACCAATAACCCCATCAATATCATACTAGACGCTTGTCACATGTTGAAATTGGTCCGTAATTGTTTAGCTGAGAGAAAAATATTAAAAGATTCTGATGGGAAGTTAATAAAGTGGGAATACATAGTAGAATTAGAGAAATTACAAAGAGAACAAGGGTTAAGATTGGGAAACAAATTGACTCAAGCTCACATTAATTGGGGGAGACAAAAGATGAAAGTTAGGTTGGCCGCCCAGACCCTCAGTACATCAGTTGCAGATGCGCTGACATACTGTGAGAAAGAGTTAAAACTACCCCAGTTTGCAGGATCAGAAGCCACGGCGAATTTTATTAGAATATTTGACCACTTATTTGATGTATTAAACTCTTCCAGTCCAGTCTCACGCACATTTAAAGCTCCACTCAGGGAAAGTAACAAAGTATATTGGAGAACGTTTCTTGATAAAGCAGAATCTTACATCCTTGGTCTCCATGATGTGAAATGTAATAAACCAATAATTCAATCAGTAAGAAAGACTGGGTTCCTGGGGTTTATAATTTGTATTAAGAGTGTCAATGCTTTGTTTACCAGACTAGTCAGCACAAGTAAAAGATTAAGGTATATTTTAACCTATAAATTAAGCCAAGACCATCTCGAAATGTTTTTTGGATGCATAAGGCAACATGGCGGTCTGAACAACAACCCTACTGTCAGACAATTTAAATCTGCTTACTTAAAAATGGTGGTGAACAATCAAGTAAAGAATGTTAATACAGGGAATGTGATTGAGTTGGATAAAATAAGTATTCTGCATTCGTCAAGTTTGAATGTCAAACCATCTAATCAAAGAAGTTCAGACAGTGACGATAATTGTGACGATATTTTACGTTTACCTCATTTCGATTCTCTTGGTTTGTACGTTGAAAATGTTATACCGTACATCGCTGGATATGTTGTGCGTAAAGTATCGAACAATGTTAATTGTGATCAATGCAACCGAGCATTGTTTGCTACTAATGAGAAATATTCATTAATTGAATTAAAAAGCAATGGTGGACTTATAACACCTTCGCGTGATGTCGTGTCAATCTGCCGCTTGACTGAGAGCTACTTCAGAGACGCTCAGGCAAACTCAACTAACTCCAATATAAATGCTGTTGTTCAATCAAAAATTCCATTAAAAGTTTCGATTGCTGCAAGGGGTCTTAACATTTTCGACTGCTTAGACTTCCACACAAGAGATTTAGGACCCCTTGACAGTCATATCAATGATCTCATCAATATGATAGTTAAAAAGTACTTAGTGATTAGATTTCACCACGCCACAAAAGAAAGAAACAGGTTTCTCACAGGACCAAAAGTACGTTCTCTTCTAAACCGCCTTGTTATTTTTAAAAATCAGTAGTGCTATCATGGAGTTATAAATAGTACTTACTATCTACTAAGTAAATATGATTCATGATTCATGATATAATTATGATTTGTTGCTGTTGCATGCATGCATTGAGTTTTGTTGTTACTTCGACACAACTTTAATATAACTTTAATATTTGGAATGCAACACTTCAAACTAATAATATAATATTAAATTATATAGGTGCTCCAGCATTGTGAATCACGTAATAGTAAAGTAATTAGATGCTGGACAAATTGTACGATACATCACTGTACCATATTTAAATAATGATTTGTAAACGAAAGAAACTTTTAATATTATTTACTAGTATAATCCTTCCATATAATTATCATCATCATCCTTTACATACTATCCACAGTACATATAGGTCATCAGGTGTAAATCGTGATTCATGACTTTCACTTTACGTGCCACCATAGAGCCATACGTGCGTTTTCTTTGCTTTGTCCCTACTGCTGCTGCACCGCGCCACGTAATTCTTCTCGCACACATTCCCGGCTCAATATGGCTGACGGTCCCACGGCCCGGCTTCACCGCTCACTACTAGCGTTCCCATACCACGCCACCTCCAGAAGTTCTACTATGTAGAACCTCCTTGAGTCGGAACGAGTGTGTAAATGTATGTAAATACTTTTTAAAAATAAGGTCGAGGTGGGTGAGTAAAAGTTAGTTAGTTATTAGGGTTTAAGGGCACACAACACTAAGGTTAATAGTGCCCGTGTTCTCTTTTAGAGTGATGTGCTATTTTTTAAATTCTATTATACAGCTTTGTTGATTTCAGATATTTAAAAACATTGGTTATATTCTCAATTCATCAGATAAAATTTCTTTTAAATTAGGTTTTAGTTTAAAATCATTCCTCTCGTCCATGTGTTGGGGACATTCTACTAAAATGTGCTTAACAGTTAAAATCTCACCACACTGCTCACATGGGGGTGGATCTTCGCCTCTTAAAAGGTATGCTTGAGTGAGATGTGTGTGTCCAATGCGTAGACGGGTCAGAACAACCTCTTCGCGTCGAGAAGAGCGCCTTGAAGAGATCCAGGGTGTTACATCGTCTTTTATGTAACGAAGCTTATTATTTTGCATGATATGCCATTCTTCGCACCACTTTTCTTTAAGTTTGCATTCGAAGAATGCTTTTAGATCATGGGTTACAACTAAATGGCAATCAACTTGTGTTTTGTTACCAGCTTCTTTGGCACTTTGGTTGGCGACATCATTTCCTAAAATACCAGAATGACCAGGCACCCAACAAAAAACTATTGATTTTTGTTTTGCAGCAAGTTTTGACAATATTAGGTTTATTTTACTAATTAATGGGTGTGTAGTGTAAATTTGGCAAATAGCTTCTAGTGAACTTAAAGAATCCGTGCACACTAATAATTTTTAGTCCTTATTATCAAGAGCAAACAGGAGGCTTTGTTAGTCTCTGGAGTTTCGCACACTAGCAAAATTGGCAAAAACAATGCTGATTTTACCACACAGCAATGCTGAGGTTGGACGCGTGTTTAGCAAACTATCTGTAATTAAAACGTGCCATAGTACAAGCTTGGGGTCACCAACGTTAAATGTGCTCTACCCGCAAAAACATGGGAGAGTTCACACCAACAGATGGCATGAGAAGGAAAGCAGACAGTTGATTGATTGATTGGATATTGCTTAACGTCTCATATTTATGCACTGCCTGGATTCGGAATTTCTATTATTATTTGTGTTTTTAAGAAATTGTGAAAACACATGAAAATATTCGTACAGTTCTTGTGATGTTTTGTTATGACACAACAGCTGACTGGTCACCGCTGCATGATGTGGATGCAGACAGCCACATAGAAGGCTGTGTTTGGTCATGTGACCTAGGCCTGGTGACTTCCGTTGCCGGTTGGTTGTAAGCCATGACATAGAGGTTTCACTTATGTATCGTATTACCTGTTTCTATTAATTAAAGAACCCAATCTAAGTTCAACAACGTGTTATTAATGTAACTAATAACAACCCTAATATCATCTCATGGTGTCAAGAAGTACGCAGCAGAAATACAGGTTAGGATTCAGACGATAATAAAAGATAAGTGAACGCATAACCTCACATTCGCCGACCACATGGTAAGTGATAGCCTAGAATCACTTACAATTAGCATTTTCAGTTGTAAAAGCATAGTAACTGCCAAAATAACTTGAGAAGAAAATGTCTAAAGAATATAGGAAGCCCCCCGAATTGGAATTGTCGGGAAATGTCCATCAAAATTGGAAATTCTGGAAGCAGAAATTCGAAATATACATGAGGGCGTCACAGGGCTACAAAGAAGACCCTGAAGACCAAGTCGCAATATTTCTCAATCTAATTGGGGACGAAGCGTTACGGACGTATAATACGTTTGATTTGAGCAATCAAGAAAGGAAATCGCTCGAGGCCGTGATGAGCAGATTCGAAGCGTACTGTTCGCCAAAGAAGAACATAGTGTTTGAACAATACATGTTTTTCAATCGTTCTCAAAGCGAGAGCGAAACATTTGACCAGTTCCTAACGCAGTTGAAGATCCTTGCTAACTCGTGCGAGTTTGGTGAAAACCTAAAACCGCTACTACTCCTACGTATAGTGGTTGGGGTTAGGTATCCAGGGATGAAGGAGAAACTACTACGAATTCCGGATCTCACCCTAGAGAAGGCATCAGAATTCTGCAGAGCTGCCGAAGTGAGTCGAGAGCAAGCACAGGTCCTGGAGGAGAAGACCGCCATCGACTACGTGAAGAAACAGCCCGGGAGAAAGCAGAAGACCGTAGGCCTACCGAAACCGCCTAGGCCTATGAATGATGGCAACAGTAGTGCTACAAAAATCAAGTGTTCAAAATGTGGGTACAACCATGTGCCAAAATCGTGTCCTGCTTACAATAAGCAGTGTAATAAATGTAAAGGATTCAATCATTTTGCGAAAATGTGCTCGAAGAAGAATATACACGCCTGTGAGTGTGTAGAATCTGAAGAAAAACAATCTAACACCTCTGATAAAGATGAACTTTATGTGGAAATGGTGTCTGAACAGTATAAAATGCACAGTGTGCTAGGCCTAGAGGGACGTGAGTGGACATCAATAATTGATGTGGGCCTAGGCCTAGGAGGGCCCGCTGGTAAGGTAAAATTCAAACTAGACACAGGGGCTCAGGTGAGTTTCATACCTGTCAAGCTGTTCAAACAGCTAAACTGTAGTCAAAATGCAAAGGTTGTTAAAACCAATACCACTTTAATAACTTTTGGCAACCACAAGGTTAAACCGGTAGGTAAAGTGGAACTAATGTGTTCTAAAGGACAAAATGAGCCAGTGAAAATTAGTTTCATGCTAGCAGACCTTGAATGTAGGCCATTGTTAGGTCTAAGTGCATGTGTACAACTCAACCTTGTGCAAAGAATCAATGTGCTTGAGGAAAGTAAGCCTAGTATGGGCCTAACCAAGGAAAAATGTACTTCAGAGTACAATGAGGTATTTTATGGTGAGTTAGGTTGCATGCCAGGTACGCATAAAATAATTCTTAAGACAGATTGTGTGCCAGTTATCCACCCACCTAGGAAGGTACCAGTGTCACTGAGGGGGAAACTAAAAGATACACTGGACTCACTGGAGTCGAGGCAAATAATTGAAAAAGTCAGTGGACCTACTGACTGGGTGAGTAACCTGGTAATAGTGGAGAAAGCAAATGGTTCTCTACGAGTGTGCCTAGATCCTAAAGACTTAAACAAAGCAATTAAGAGGGAACACTACCCGATCCCTACAACTGATGACATTCTGACTAATCTATCAGGAATGTCCTATTTCTCAGTCGTTGACATGTCTGAGGGATTCATGCAAGTACTTTTAGATTCTAGTTGTACAGACTACTGTACATTCAATAGTCCATTCGGCCGGTACAAATTCCTCAGAATGCCGTATGGTATCTCGTCTGCCGCTGAGGTATTTCAGAAAAAGAATTTTGAAAACTTTGGTGATCTCGCTAATGTCCAAGTAATATTCGATGATTTAATCGTGGCAGGTCGAACGCTAGAAGAGCATGACAAGGCTCTCGTGTCGGTATTTGAGCGTGCTAAAAGCTTAGGTATCAAGTTCAATCCTGATAAGTTTCAGTTCAGGGTGAACGAGGTAAAGTATATGGGACACATAATTTCAGCTGATGGTTTGAAAGCTGATCCAGAAAGAGTGAAAGCAATTCGTGAATTGCCCTCTCCTGTAAATGTAACCGAGTTACGGAGATTTCTAGGGATGGTAAATTATGTGGGTCAATTCATTCCCAACTTGTCGAGTATTTCGGAACCACTTCGACAACTGTTAAAATATACCGTTCAATGGGAGTGGGGACCAGAACAGGTTAAAGCCGAGCTAGAAATAAAAAGGATGCTATGCTCAGCACCTACGTTACCCTACTATGACGAAAAGAAACCGTTGTGTCTGCAGACAGACGCATCGAAATCGGGCTTGGGTGCCTGTTTGTTGCAAGATGGTAGACCAATTGCCTACGCTTCTCGTAGCATGACCCCAACAGAATTTTCGTATCCTCAAATAGAAAAGGAAATGCTCGGGATTTGCTATGGTGTTCAAAAGTTCCACCAATATATTTACGGTAGGCAAACGCGTGTCCAAACCGATCATAAACCCCTAATTCCGATTGTGACTAAAAACATAAATCAAATTTCGCCTAGACTTCAGCGAATGCAACTTAAGATACTAAAGTATGACCTGGAAGTTGAATATTTACCCGGTAAATTCATGTATATGGCAGACACATTGTCTCGTGCCTATCTGCCATACACAGTCAACGATGACCCGGAATTCAACCAAGTTATCCATTCAATCTCTAAACATCTACCGATGTCTGACGATAGGAGGGTTGAATTTCAGGTAGAGACAAAGAAGTGTGAAGAGGCAAACATTTTGCATGATTTACACTACAATGGTTGGCCACAACACATTCATCAAGTCCCTTCCTCGGTTAAATATTTTTGGAACCTAAAGGATGAGTTATCCTTTGATGAAGGACTAATGTTTGTGGGTGACAGACTCTTTGTTCCTCCTACACTACGTAAACGCATGCTTGATCTCTTGCATCAAGGCCACTTTGGCATGGGAAAAACTAAAGCCAGGGCTAGACAAACATTTTGTTGGCAGGGTATGACTAGGGACATAAACAATCTTGTAGCAAGTTGTGCTACTTGCGAAAGGTTCCTCCCTAAAAAACACTAAAGAACCTCTCTTGCCACATCCTGTCCCTAATCGAGCTTGGGAAACTATCGCAGCTGATATCCTTGAATATAAAGGAAGCTCGTATTTGGTAATCAAAGACTTCTATTCTAAATGGATAGAGTTAATTCAGATAAAGAACAAAACCGCCAAGGAACTTATTGGCAAATTCAAAGCGGTATTCTCTCGGCTGGGCGTTTGCGATACGTTAATGTCGGACAACATGCCTTTTTCCAGTGCGGAATTTAAGGCATTTGCAAAGGCATGGCAATTTGAAACGAAAACATCAAGCCCGCGGTATCCAAAATCGAATGGCATGTCAGAAAATGCGGTTAAAATTGCTAAAAACATGCTCAAGAAGGCAAATCATACTAACGGTGACTTGTACATGTTTCTGCTTGAGTATCGAAACATGCCTATCACGGGAATGCAGGTTTCGCCAGCGCAACTACTGATGTCGCGAAAGCTGAAAACACGCATTCCAGTGGTAGCTTCTCAGTTAGATCCTTGTGTACAGACAAATGTAGTCCCTACCCTTCAGGTACTTCAAAATAAACAAAAGTTGTTTCATGACAGAAATGCTAAACCACTCATACCTTTGGAAAAGGATGAAAATGTTGTTTGGAGGAGAGATGGTGTTTGGGAACCAGCTAAAATTATTGAGAAACATAATTTGCCTCGATCATATGTAATTAGTACTGAAGATGGGCAGGTGCTCCGTAGGAATAGGCATGACTTGAGGAAGTCAGCAGTTGTCAATAGACCTAGGCCTACTGATGCATTCAATCCAGCAGAGGAGGCTCAGCTGATTCCACCCAATTTCAATCCTGATATCTTGCCACGGGTGCAAATGTCAACCAGTAATGGTAATGCTAATGCTTCAAGCTCACAGGTACTTTCACCTGGTAAAGCTGTTCCCACTGGTAATAAAAATAATAATCAAACCCGGAGTGGGCGCATTATCAAACCACCTTCTCGATTTAATGATTATGTTTAATTTAAGTGATCACTATTTGCAATACTGTACATGTTAATATAGTGGTACATTTAGTAGTAAAGAACATTATGTATCCTCTCCTTATGGTTCATCAAACATGTGTATTGTCTATTAATTATTGTAACTGGAAATTTGGTTGTATTTTTCCAACTCCCTTGTTTCAGTATTGAACTTTTAAAAATAAAAAGGGAGATGTGATGTTTTGTTATGACACAACAGCTGACTGGTCACCGCTGCATGATGTGGATGCAGACAGCCACATAGAAGGCTGTGTTTGGTCATGTGACCTAGGCCTGGTGACTTCCGTTGCCGGTTGGTTGTAAGCCATGACATAGAGGTTTCACTTATGTATCGTATTACCTGTTTCTATTAATTAAAGAACCCAATCTAAGTTCAACAACGTGTTATTAATGTAACTAATAACAACCCTAATATCATCTCAGTTTCTCTAGACCTCCAAACCATATTAAACTTACAAACACCAGTAGGTTTAACATTTTTTTATGTAGGTAGGCCACCTAGGGCCTATATTCTAGAAAATGCACTTGTGAGATACTTTTTATTCCACTAGGCTACATGTTTTATTTACTTCCAAAATTGCAGGCCTATTGTAGCTGTAACCTGTAAGAAATAGTCAACTGTTTTGCAGCAACATATTATGTCTGCCGATAACGGGGCCCAAAATGGTACATACCAATCCTCTTTGGAGGAAGAGGAAACCCAAATGGGTCGTGGGCACAGAAGCAAAAAGTTGAGCCAAAAACAAATTTCCTCTGTAGCTTCCCTACGTAGCTCTGATGCTGATGCTTTACCAGGTATGTCTAGCCTTTGTTATGTCGTAGGCCTAATGCCTAGCAGGCAGTGTGTATGGAACGGAAGTCGGAAGGGAATAAAGACAGGTTCAAAATGGAAGTATCCAACCACGTTGAGTAACCCCTCATCCCACACTTAAATAACTGTTTAATCGAGCACAGGACATCACAATGGCGACGACGACGGGATAGTTATACACCCACATCACTAACATTCATGTATAATCAATTTTCGTGTCTGTGCGATTTCAGTGTCATAAATCTCGGAAGCGTAAAGTAAATGTGTACACCCTTAAACCTCACTAATTACGCCCGCGTAAAAATCGAGCATGGCTGGGCCAAGCATCCTTGGACTCAACCTGGAACCGTTCGTGATAAGCGCCTTACGGGACCATACAGGAATATTATCACAGTGGAAAAGGTGGGTAGACCGCTTTGAAATCTATTTTGAGGCTATGGCTATCACCAAGCCAAGTCGCAAAAGAGCACTTCTGCTAACATGTGCAGGTGAAGAGATATATGATCTACACTAATCACTTCCAGACCCGACGCCCCAAGCTTACGTCGTTGTCGATGCATACACGAAAACAAAACAAAAGATTGCTTTAAAGTTTGCTCCGCGAGTCAACTTTGAAATCGAACTTTATAACTTTCGTCGAGCTAAACAAACCCAAGAAGAGTCCCTAGATGAGTTTCATTCACGCCTGATCAAGCTATCAAAAACCTGCGACTTCCACGATGCTGACCGGGAGATAAAATCCCAAATAATTATATCCACACTACTTCAAGACGTCTGCGGCGATATGCTTTTAGAAATGCAAATGCAACACTAGAAGATATGCTTTCAGAAGGAAGAACCTATGAACTTACTGAACAAAGGGCAACATTCCTTGAAGAAGCCATCGCAAAAGAGTGAAGCCCAACCAGAAACCACAAACCCGATGCAGGCTAAACCTAAGCCTAGGCCTACAAGAAATCCCAAGGCTAGCCAAAAATTTAGACCTAAACAACCACATAAATCAGGTGAGTCAAATAAACTCTGTTTTAACTGTGGCAAGGCGTGGCCCCATGAAGGTGAGCAGGCCACATGCCCAGCAAGGGGCAAATCGTGCAACAAATGCAAAAAACTTAACCACTTTGCATCAGTCTGCAAGTCTACATACAGTGGGCCTAACAATAATCAACCAGGGCCTACAGAAAATACACGGTCAATGATGTGATTGTTCTTCCCTTTGGTTAAGAAGTGGAGGCTGTGGAAGCCGGCTTTGAAAGATTTATTTATTTATTTATTGAATCCATGGACATGTACATGGTACACATATCGGATATACATACATATGCCTAATTTATTTATTTATTTATTTAACGTCTATCCTATTCAGTTATAAAAACTGATTACAAAAACCGTTACATATCACAAATAACAGATGACAAATAACAAATAACAATTAACAGATAACAAATAAAAATTCAAAAGAATACAATAACAATTATAAATTTCAATATGGTAAAACTGTAAGTTGAGGGATTTAGGAATTCGTCTAGAGAATAAAAAGATTTTTCTAGCAAATACTTCTTAAGGTCAAACTTGAATGATTTGGAATTTTTGATATCATGTGGGAGATTATTGTAGAGAATGCGGCATAGGAACTGTGGACTACTTTTATAAAATGAAAGTCCAAACGACGGGATGCAAATATTGGCTACATTTCTTGTGTTGTGACTGTGATTGGTCAAATTGGTGGGGAAAAGCTCAGGGTTGGAATGGGCAAAAGTTGCAGCTGTTTGAATTAGAGTTGAAGTTAGGGTAAGAATACGTAATTTGGGAATGTATGTCCTGCAAGATGTCCGCCTAGAGAGACCAGCGATTATTCTTGCAGCTCTTTTTTGAATGATAAATATTCGTTGGGCATGGACAGACGAGCCCTAAAAAAGTATACCATATGAGAGGATTGAATGAATAAATGCATGATAAACCAAAAGAAGGGATGATTCGCTGGCGATGATTTTAAGTTTACGGAGCATGAAGCAGCCGCTTAGTAGCCTGGAAGCAATTCGGTTGATATGGGGGGTCCAATCGAGGGATTCAGTTATGGTGAGGCCTAGGACTTTATTAGATGATGCTGTGTGTGATTGTGTGGGAGGCCAGTATTCCGCCAATTAGCTGGTGCTATCGACGGCTGCCATATCCGCATATTGGTACCAACTCATCCACACGAACAATACATAAATAAAAAACTATTCTACTCAATCCTGTCGCAAGGTGTGGTTGACCATCGAGGGATGTTTATTGATATATTTGCAGCATTTCCTGGCTCAGTGCATGGCATGCGTGCACCGAGTTCCGTTCCTGTTCCGTAAAGGTCTTTACCCTCCCGAGGGTTTTATCATCCTGGGAGACAAGTGGTATGCTTGTATCATGCATCCCATTAACACTCATTCCTCCATAGATGGCGCCCCTTAATGAGGAAAACACCAATTTTAACTTCCATCTTAGTAGGGGTCGTATTGTTGAAATGATTTGAGAATTCAAATGTTATATCTCCATTTTCCCGCTGTAAACACAGCAGCACCATTCAAACCAACCAATGAAAATTCAAGAGAGCATACCACGTGATCATGATGCATCATGGCGGAGTAAACATTGACTGCCTGTCATATTCTTAACATTTCAAGACTTCCTCGTGCTAAATGGTAAGTAGATTGTATTCTTTATCAAAAAATGCAACAATTTTAATTACTAAGTAAAACAATCACATACATTGATTGATTGAATATTGCTTTACGTCTAATATTTATGCAACTTGGCTAATCGAGACGAAGGGAGGGACGTAAGGGATGACGCGGGGGGACAAGGGGTGGACAGGCCTGTGCTGGTCAGAACCAGCCACAAGCATGTGGGGAGGGCAGGGGTTCCCCCACGTCGTGGTCTTCTCCGTCTGTGTCATCATCCGTCCGTGTTGTCTTTGTCGTCGCCGTCGGGGAGGTAGTCAAAGGGAAGGGTTCCCCAGCGACGACCCAGAGCTCGCCATTAGTTTCAGGGATTGAAACTCCCCTATTCACGGGCCAAACCGCGAGAAGGTGTCGAGTTGAAATTTGAAGGCCCAACAATCACATACATTTGTTTTTAATTTGCAGGTTTATGTATAATAAGCATCACGAATAGCTACGTCGCAATGAATAGGTCTTTATCCCCCGTTTCACCTTCGCCGGAGATGCCTGCAGTGGTATTAGACATGCTGGATAACGATTCCTTGTAAGTACATTGCCTTACTAAGCGTATTAGGAACTAGGCCTATATAATTTATTTATATTTTGACAATGTTTGCACATATTAAAATATTAAAACAAAAAACATTAATTCACAAATTTAACAAAATAATGCGTAAAATATCTAATTTTCTAAAATTGAATTTCATTAATTCCCAAAGAAGTGAATCGTATCGTTTATTCATGCCAAGTCAGTGTAAGTGTTTGACTTCGAGGCATGGCTTTTGTAAAAATAATTGTATGTATTTGCACACACTTGCTTCAATGGAAACGACGGTTTAACTTTAAGCTGATTGACTATATTAAACATTTTGTTTAAGGCCTCGGTATTATATACCAATTCTCGGGTTCAATATTTACACCCTAAAAGTGCAATACTTTCTTGGGTGTGTGACTGTTTCAACTTTCAAACAATAAGACAATAGATTGAAAGTTGGACTGTGGATGTAATTATGGAAGTATATTAATATGGTTCAATTGCGCGAAAAATAGCAAATTAGATTTTATTACCATAATCCGTTCTTATTAGGTTTAATACATAGCAAAACACTGCTGTATATAAAAGACACTCGCGATAACAGGCCCACCCACCGTAGAAATCCTGCCCATCCATAACAATAATAATAAAATAAAAAATTAAGATGTATCTGTAATCTACCTTTATATTATCAGTGTTGGCTCGAGCGTCAAGCTTGCGACTCTGATTCAGCAAATCCCGAGTTCAAAGCTCGTTCCTGATTAAAAAAAATTCCCGAGGTAATCTTTAGTCGTTAATGCGAATGCAAGGGATTGAGTCCTCTTAAACAGCCCTCAAACATCCCTTCACAAATTTCCTAACTCCAAATTACCAACAAATCATGAGATGAGCACTCTTACCGAAATTATGAAAATCAAAGGAAAATTAGTGAAAGTTGGTTTAATGAAGAGGAACTTTAATAACGGGAAAATAGCGCCCTTTTAGCCATTATATGCAAATTTTGGGTCAATAATAAAAGTTGTAGGTGCAATTCTTAATTTTGAGTTATGATTTTTTCTTTGTTTAAACACACCTTTGTCTCTGCTACGAGTACAAGGCAAAATCATTCTCTGAAATATCGTTTGGTGTACGATATTTTTCATCCACCGACTCAAGACTCTTATTTGTACCACGTAACAACAAAAATCACACTTCAAACACTATTTCAGAAAAGTTTTTTTCCATTATATACTCGTAGCGGAGACAAAGGTGTGTTTAAAAAAAATCATACATAAAAATAAAGTATTGCACCTAGAACTTTACTTTTCTCATTGACCCAAAATTTGCACATAATAGTCAAAAGAAGTTATTTCTTATCAAAACTTATTTTTATATTCAAGTTCCTCTTTCATTCAACCAACTTTCAGGCATTTTCCTTTGACTTTCAAAATATCGGTTCGAGTGCTAAAGAATAGCATTAGTTATGACTTAATTATGATTGTTATGACATCACTTGTGATGGCAGTCCTCAGGAATCACATCATAAAGTAGTGTGCACACGTACTACAATTTTTAGAAGCTAAACCGTTAGAACTAAGACGATTTCGTTATTATGGTTTGTATTGCATGTAAGTTCCATTTGAGGTCAGCGGTGAGTCGCACTATGTCTGTGACGTTTATTAGATTTCCCTGTACGTGGTGTATCTATACGAAATTATGCCCGTTAATGAATTTAAAATTTCCAGCTGCCCCCGCAACGGCAATGCAATTTGAACGAATTGTTGAGCGTCAACTGCGCATAGTTACGATGGAAGAGCGCCAAGAGCATTGGGGCGAAGTGAGGGTCATTACGGCAAGTCCATTCGGCCGGCCTCAGCCAGGGGAACACGTGGTAACCGAAGAAGAAATAGCAATTCAAGAATCGGAACCCCACAGATTGTTAATGTCTGAAGGTCGACTAGAGCCCACCGTGGAAGCAGATGACGTATTCAGAACATGTAAGGTCTGCTCCATGAATAGGGCAACACGCTGCATAGTACTGTGCGGGCACACGGTGCTATGCAGCACATGTGTGTTATATTACGTTCAACACCATCGCTTTTACGAGAATAAAACGTTGGCCCAAGTCTGCCCTGAGTGTAGGTGCATGGTTGCACGCTACCACAGAACATTGCAATAGGCGCCACACACACGTTGCCCAATGCCCATTGTTTAATAACGAAATTTTGAGTGTGCAAGGCATGGCAGTCTTCTTCAAAGTTTTTTTACGTGTGTGAGATTGTATTGTATATTTTAAATTTTGTTTTGTAAATATTTTCTTATGGTATTACAATATTATACTAGAAAAACGCAAAAGTCGTTGTTAGAGGAGAGATCGAGTAAAATATAATTCTGCATTGAACTTGATCGTTGTTTTAACTTTTAAGTATGGAATCTCACATAATTCTCATTTAAACAGTCTAATACTTTATTCATGAAATTCCATTATAGAACAGCTTTTGAAATGCATAAAACATGAAAACCAAGTACGAAGAAAGACGTCCTCATTTACAAAACTCTTATTTGTACCGTCTGACGGAAAAATCGTACATCGAACGATATTTCAGAAAATCGTTTTTCCTTATAGGGTACACACAACTACGTCACGCATCCCGCTTTGAGCTCAACTGATAGACAAGCAACCATCGGTTCGCAAGTGAACGCCTGCTGAACGTCGCACAACTTATCAAACTCTAACTTTTATCCTATTCATTATTGGGGAAAAACTTAAGAGGAATAATATTCAGCAATATATCATTCCTTCTAATAGCGATTACGTATTGTTCCGAATATAGCGCGATGTTTTTTTTTCCGAAAACACAATGTCAAAAACAGCACTCGCGTTATTTCCGCGCGCTTGCATTTGAAATAGCGCCTGAACACAGGCCACCCGCAATACAACTCCCGCGCCAGGTGACCATGCTCTAACACCTACAGGCAAGATAAAGAAGCCATCCATTCCACTGCTCATGCAGTGGATACTCGTTGCATGGAACAAGATTTCCCCTGACAGCATTGTGCACGGTCTTAAGAAATGCTGTATTTCAAATGAAATGGAAGGAACAGAGGATGATGTTCTGTGGGAAGAGGAGGGGGAAGTTGAAACTGCTGATGAGGACAACTCTGTCAACTCATCTTCTGACCAGGAATCAGACTGGTGAACTGTGGAGTGTGGACTGTGGTTGGCATGTGAGCTTGTGCTTGGCCCTACCCTGTTAAAAACCATAGGCCTAGGGCCTAACATTGTTCAAAATGTTTTATTGTAAGACTGACATTCATTTTATTGTAAATAAAAAATGTTTCATGTACATTTTAATTTTCTTTGATTTTTTCTTTTTTCTTTTAATGATTCTGAAAAATTGGGGGTCGTGTTGTATTCGAGATCGTGCTATATTACACGGCCGTTAACTTGTTATTTCGATGTACATATTAAAATAAAATTTAAGACTTTTACTTGTTACTTATAAAATTAAATTAAAACAAGTTCAATTGACAAAAACCTAGTGATCAGATTTCGACAAGACCTCTTTTAAAATATGCATGGGACTGTTTAGACAAGAAATAAATAAACTTTCTAGATAGAAAGTGCACAGAACGAAAATTTACAGCATAGGGTAATATGCATGGTATGTGTTTTCATCTAAAATACGCACTTTTGACGCGCAGATGAGCCGTGAAAAACTGCACGCTATGCTGTAAATTTTCGTTTAGTGCTTTTTCTATCGAGAAAGTTAATTTATATATTGTCTAATTAGTTAGATGCATATTTAGAGAGAATTCTTTTTGAAATCCGATCAGTAGTTTTGTGTGAATTGAAGTTGAAAAGACTTAAAGTTGTTGATAATTTTGTCATTTATAATGCGTACATTGTTATAAAAAGCTAACGGTTCTGTAAAAAAAATCGAAATAATCGCTATTAGAAGAAATGATATGTTTGCTAAATATTATTCCTCTTAAGTTTTGTCCAAATAATGAATAGGATAAAAGTTAGAGCGTGATATTTGTTGAGCCGTTCATCAGGCGTCAACTTGCGAAATGAGGATGCTTGTCCATCAGTAAGATCCGCGGCCACTTGCCGCCGAGCTGTGACGTCACGTGTGTGTTCCCTATAAGGAGGTAAGGAGGTGGAAGACAATGATGTGTAGAAATAATTGGATGAGCGTAGCGAGCGAAGCGAAGATTCCATTTCACTACACCGGAGAAAAAAAACGGAATGTTTTTTTTTCTTTCTTTCTTTCTGTTTGTATTATTGAGTGTCTGTTAACACGATTCCGGCTAAACCGATACTCCAATTGCGATGACATTTTATGGAGGCCTTCTAAATCTCTAAACCAAGAACCGCCACGTTTTTGAGCGCAATCGAAAAATCATTTCTCATGAAAATTGCAATTTTACGATTTTTTTCGATTTAAAAAAAAATTCTTCTACTTATAACACCTACATGCTTTATCCGAATATAATGATCTACTAACTAGGCCTATACTATGGGTGCATAGCCCCTAAGGGTCGACTATTAATTCCAATATTGATTTTGTAAATATAGGCTATCCCTATTATATATTAGGTTAAATCAAAACTTTTTTTTATAGATTGTATTTATTTTGTTGGTGTCAAATCATTCAATATTAGTTTGTGTTCACCAGTTTCTGTGGCAAAGTCATCAGAGGACGACCCAGTGCCAGCACCTAAAGACCGAAAGAGGCTGGAAAGAAAAAATGGTAATAATTTGACTAGGCCACCCCCACCAGCCGAGGAACTGGGCGAGACCATCACCCAGGAAATGACGGCAGAGGAGGTGAAAAAGAGGCTCGCCAGGATGAAGAACACGGCCCCCGGACCCGACTACATCAAGTACTCTGACCTGCGTCGAGCCGACCCGAGCGGAGAGCTACTAGCCGCGGCCTACACCATCTGCCTTGCGGCCCAGAGAACCCCGGCCAGCTGGAAGACCTCGAGGACAGTCCTTATCTTCAAAAAGGGGGACAAGGACGACCTGTCCAACTGGAGACCGCTGACGCTGGGGAACACCATCTCCAAGCTCTACGCCGGGATACTGGCCGACCGCCTGACGAAGTGGACCACCACCAACAATGTAATCTCGCCGATGCAAAAGGGATTCCTCGAATTCGAGGGATGCCTCGAGCATAACTTTGTGTTACAGGCGGCGATCGACGACTGCAGGAGAAGAGGCAAGGAAATCTGCGTAGCCTGGCTGGACCTCGCCAACGCCTTCGGCTCGGTGCCCCACCAGCACATCCAGGGATCGCTGGAAGTGATGGGAGTACCCGGAACGATGCGGAGGATCGTCGCCGAGATGTACGCCGGGGCCACCACCACCATCCGGACCAAGGCGGGGTACACACCGGTGATACCACTAGAGGCAGGGGTCAAGCAGGGATGCCCCCTAAGTCCGATCCTCTTCAACCTCTCAATGGAGCTGATCATCCGGTCGGTCACCTTCGAGGCGGCGGAAGACGGCTACGACGTAGCGGGGCACCCAATCTCTGTTCTAGCATACGCAGATGACTTCGTCCTGACTGCCAAGACGATCGAGGCGGCCAGAAGGCAGCTAGCCAGATTGATTGGATATTGCTTTACGTCTCATATTTATGCAACTTGGCTAATCGAGACGAAGGGAGGGACGTAAGGGATGACGCGGGGGGACAAGGGTGATTGTATGACGACAAATTATGAGAATTATGCTATTTTTTTACCAAATAAATTGTGAATAACTTTCTTCATAGCCTATGCACAACATAATTGTGCGTTAAATTTGTGTTTTTAATAATTATTGATGCTAAATTGATGAGAACACTACAAAATACTAAGATTACTAAAGTTTTCATGCCTATTTCCTAATTGTAGTTTACTACTGCATTCATTACCTATTTTCTTTAATACTTTGAAGTAAAAATGTAAGTAAAATGGGAAATTTCGGTTTATAAAAATCTAAAAAATTCATACAATTCACTACTTTAAGCATTTTGCATCATTTTCGAAAATATAAGGCTACCAATTTGGCATCATGAACGTATAAGCAAAACATTTTAATTTAGAATGTACGATGTAAAACTCAATGGCAAAATGTAACAATTGGTCATTGAGTTTTTATCATCTTTACATCTTAAATGAAGATAATTTTATCTTAAAACCAAAAGATTTGAGCTGTATTGAAAATGCAATCAGACTTTTGGGTTTTGTTTAATTTTTGATTTGAAATTAAAACGACTACTTCAGATTTTAAAAATTGTAGCTCCAAGGGTCAAACATTAAAAGGGAAAAAGCTAATATTCTGTATCTCTCCCCCCCCCCCCCCCCCCTAAGCGCACAGCCTGTAAGAAGTGGCGGCGGTGATTACTGTCTTATAAAAATTGCAACATAAATGAAAACGAAGTTTACGAAACGAACATAGATATGTTTTGTAAGAAAAATGTCCCCTTATTAGTGCCACTGGTTTTTTTTATTTTTTGTGGTTTGTGATCGAGTTAAAAAATGAGATTTTTACGATTTTTTCTGCGATTTCTTCGAATAAAAACAAAAAATACAAAATCCTCAAAAATTAGTTGATAAAAACAGTAATATTATTTAATAAATGTGTATTCATCCTTTTATCACATAGGGGAGGGACTTCTTTATTTCATAAATAATGTTTGGATTCTTGTTTAATTGCTAAATACAATCATATAATTAACTCCCGATTGATGGATTGATTGGATATTGCTTAATTTCTCCCATATTTATGCAACTTGGTTAATCCGAGACGTAGGGAAGGACGTAAAGGGATAACGCGGGGGACAAAGGGGTGGACAAGTCTGTCTGGTAGAACCACCAAAAGCGTAGGGGAGGGGGGGGTTCCCCCACGTCCGGGTCGTCTCCATTGTGTCATCCGTCCTGTTGTCATTGTCGTCGCCGTCGGGGAGGTAGTCAAAAAGGAAGGGGAAAGTTACCCCCACGACGAGATACGCGACACCACGCGCAGAGACCGAGCATCCACGTTGCACGTCGACGAAACAGGGAAACAAATGACAGAAAGTAAGCTACTGCCCTACTGACAGACAAACCGCATTAAACAACAGAGACAGACACAAAGTCAATGAACAAAACCTATCAGCGGGCCAAAACAACTTTAAAACTGACCACATTCAGCAGAAAAGAAGTAACGCCACGTACTGGGAGGCCGAACAAGAACACAACGAAGAGCGAAGGCAAAACACGTCCGCCTGCGTCAAGAAAAAAACAGACAATGCGAGGCTAGGCGCGCGCGCACTATAGCGGTGAAATGACAGTCAAAAGGGCGGGCGGCGAGGTCAATCGTTGTTGCACTTAAATGCAATGAAATTATTAAAAATATATGTTGTTAGGGGCACATGATTCCAAGATGTGTAATATTGGATGTGAGGAGGAGTTTTAAAATGCGTGGTTGAGGTTCATCGTGTGAATTTCTTTTTTTGGATATTACAATATCCATGGTTTTTTACTATCTTTAGGGACCAATTAAACAAAAGCATTAAACTTACACAGAACACCTGCAGGTAGATAGTAATGTAGCACGTTGGGTATATTGGCAGACTGTTTTCAATCGCAGTGCCTAGCACGGTTGATAGTTCTTTCAAGGAAACAAAATTTTTCATTAACTTCTACTTTTCACTGGACCGTGTGCTAAAATGCTTGGCTTCCTCTATAGAAATGGTTTCATGTCATGTGTTTTCTGTCAAAACTATTTTGGCCCCATTTTTTTTCCCTTCCACCATTTGCACTGATAGCGTGATTGCCGAAAAGGCTAGTTTATTTATGGTGGAACAGCAATGTTTTGTAATGCGCAAAACAATATCACCATAGGTAATATTCATGAAACGTACATTGACAAAGTTGTACGAATGATTTACTAGAAAGGCTGATTGTAAATGATGATATTAAAAATATATCAACTCTTCTCACAGATCGTCACGTAGAATTGAATTGATTGGATATTGCTTTACGTCTCATATTTATGCAACTGGCTGATCGAGACGAAGGGGGGGAGAAAGGGGATGACGCGGGGGGGGGGGTGGCAGGCCTGTGCTGGTCAAAAACCAGCCACAAGCAAATGGGGAGGGGGGGTTTTTCCCCCACGTCGGGGTCGTCTCCGTCTGTGTCCATATCCGTCCGTGTAGTTTTGTCGTCGGGGGTCGGGGGGGTAGTCAAGGGAAGGGTTCCCCAACGACGACCCAGAGCTCGCCATTAGTTCAGGAGGAAATCCCCTTTCAGGGGCCAAACCGCGAGAAGGTGTAGTGAGAAGATCGTTTGCCTGTAAAACAAAAGCCCCTAAATTACCATTCATTTTATGTAGGCATCTCTCCAAAAAGTTTTGGAGAAAAAAATTCAAAAAGAGTCTTTTTTTCACCTGATCTTCGGGAAATGGTGCCTAGAGTAAAAATCATCATGGTGGAGCGCGGAGACAGTGGGGGTTGAAGTGAATTTAAAAAAAAATTGTCTGAAAAATACCATGTATGAAACCCAAAACCACTTGGGACTTTAAACAATACTTTTGAAATGTGATCCACAGACTTATTAGACAAGAACAGTTAAGGACATGATGTGGGCAAAAAAAAAATGATTCAATCGTCACGGGGAAATTGTGTACATTATTCAAAAAAAAGATTTCTTGAAGATTTGCGTCACGCTAAACATTACCTGCAAGGGGGGAACACGGAATCGTATCCAAACGTGGCTCATTTGGCTGCCAAAGCGGGTGCTTTACTCCCCAAGGCTGGTAATGAGACTATTTTTGCTATTCGGAAACCAAAACAACATAAATAGGATACTCACCTTTTCGTGCGCCCCTAAATTTTAAGTGATTAAAAAACTTCTTGGTTTCTTAGACTTAAAGAATACTATAAAGTTTATTGAATGAGAAGAGATATAACAAGAGACAATAGAACCGATGGCTGTGGAACTTTTTCGACCGACAAATGTCTGTTGACGTAGACGGACCGGGGGGGCCTGTTCGCCGGGTGGCCAGACTTTTTGCCGGGCTGCTGTCTATGCAGGGAGACTACGTAGACGGGCGGTGGGCCCGTTTCGCCCGGGGGGGCCAGACTTCTGCGTTGGACGCTGTCATGCGGGAGACATACGTAGAGGCAGGTGGGGCCGGGGGGGTTGCCGGGGGGGGCCAGACTTCTCCCCTGGCTGCTGTCTATCAGGGAACAGACGTAGAGGACGGTGGGCGCCGTGTTCCCCCGGGGGGCCAACATGCCGTTAAAATGCTTCTTTGCAGGGAGCATACTATTAATGTAAAAGAAAAAAATTAATTATGGCCGGAGGTTAATAAGAAATACACAGGAGCACAAAATTTTACAAATAAAAATTGTACACAAACATAAAAAATTTTCAAAACGTACCATGCTTTAAAAGACGAGAAAAAAATGCAATTTACAAAAAAACACGTTGCATCCCAAACCCAACCCAGGGTTCTTTTTAACTATTTTATTTAAATCCTTGCGATTTTTATTTTTTTACATAATATTTTTTAATGTAACCTACTTACAAAAAAAAAACTCTGACAGCGACCTTTTCTCACTACGGTGTCATTTTTATTTTAAAAAAAGGCGAAGGCAACAAATCTTTATTCGAGCGTAAAAAAATCTTTTTTACCAAACATAAAGAAAAAAAAAAACTTATAAAAAAATTTATTCCATAAAGTTATAATAGGGCTGAGATGATTAACCCGGCTTTATTTTTATTTATGCGGATGTAGTGATGCGAGTATAAATAAACTAAGTTTTTATTTTGCTTTATGCGCATGACCTTTTTTTTAAAAAAAAGGTTGAACGGGGTTACTCGCCGTTGTTGACTTATTTTTCTAAAAAATACTCACAAATGCCACTTTAAAAAAAATGGGGCAAGAAAAAACCAGGGGGGAGCTTGCTTTTTCCTGGTTTAAAAAGCAGCCTAAAAATTTACTTCCCAACTACGGGGGAAAGGAAGGGTTGAAGAGGTTTGTTAAAAATCTGATAACGAAACTAATGGGATTTAAACAAATATCGATAGTAAGGCTGAGGCAACTTGTATTTTTCCAACTTCTAAAACGCTTGCTGCCAACGGCGTCAATCCAAGAGAGAGGCGCCAAGGAAGAGAGAAAAGGCAAGACTTCAAATGCGTGAACGAAACTCTCATTGTCATTGAACCCGGCAAAGTGTCAAAAGCCCCTTGATGATTCAACAAGCGACAGTGGCCCGAGGGGGCCCACCCTATTTGTTCCCCAGGAGAAGAAATTTAGCCACTGGAAAGAAAAAAACGAAGAAGAGGGCACTAACTATATACTGGTCCTAAACCGTTGAAAAAATTGAAGTCAGAAAAAGGGGTAATATCAAGTACTTATCAGGAAGGCGCAATGGACACATTCAAACGTATGCATAGTTGGGGGTGAAATCTACAGTTCATCCCAAAAAACCGTTTTTGGTTTTTAAATTTTGATATATCAAAACCCTTGATAAAGGGGGAAATTTTTTCTCAACAAAAAAACCATAAGTGTCTGATACTGGATATTGTACGGACACCTGCTTTACCTGCATTGTAAGATCCATAAACAGGGAACCCTGGGCCCTCCTATAGTTCAAGCTTCAAATCACCTACCAGAGGACATCTGCGTTTTTTTGGGTACCCTTTGACCTCATGTCACCAACCTGGACCCACATAAAAGACATTAAGACTTTTGCAAAAAATCGACCAATGAACCAAACCCCTCCCACCGGGGGGGCTTATTGGGCACCCTTTTATGTCACCTCTCTGTATATGAAAATCCCCATGCCAGGGACTTTTTCCCGGAGCATACCTCAGAAACTCGGGCACCGGGGGACCAAACCCGACAACCCTTCTTAATCGAACTAGCACCATGGTTCTCCGGCTCAATAACTTCCGGGCAGGACCCCCACTACCTACAAACGAAGGGCCCGGCCATGGGCACAAGAATGGCTTCCTCGTATGCAAAATTGTTTGAAGGGAAAATGGAGAAAAATTCTTAGCCCGCGCGACCCCCAAGTTGTGCTTCTACCGTTTCATCGACGGCTTTTTTTATTATATGGCCACATGGCCAAGATCTGCTAGACATCTTCCTCCAGAACCTGAACAAAGCCAGTTTTGTTAAGCTTAAAGGGGGAAACTTTCCCTCGTTTGTGGCTTTCCCGTGTAACACCATTGGAAAAGGTTTGTTGAGAACAGATTCCACTTCAAACCAACCAAAAAAAAACTACCTACATCAAATTTTCCCCCCCACCCCAAATATTATCAAGACTGTTGAATGAGATTGCACAACACAACCAAAACGTCCCCCCGTTCCCAGCAAAGGAAGTTTTTGAAATTTTTCTTAACCCTTGGCAAAATTCATTTACATTTTACTTTTAGAGGTTAACCGAGCAGAGGTCACACTAAGGGCCACCGTCCGGTTTCCTGATGTAGGTGTTGAAAATCTGTTCTTCACCAGGCTAAATGAATTTCCACTAATCTTACGATTTTTACCAAGTTTACCAAGTTACACGGTACCAATTGAGAGTAATCTCCGCTATTGAGCATGCTGTGTGTGTACGTGTCGCATTTTCCGTGATCGAGTTGTGACCACCGAATATTTTAGTTAATTAACGCCTACTAAAAATGTTGCTTTTCCGACTAATTCAAAATCATGAATTAATAAAGTGACTGTGAGATATAACTCCGCTCCTATGTATTAGAGTGAGCGTGCTGTTATCTGACGACCGAGCCATTGTCATCCAAGATTAATTCGTACCCTACAATCAAGATCTTCTTACGGGCAAGAAATCGTTCCTGAGAGTTAAAGTACTGTAAGAAAATTCCCCCAACTTTTTTTTTTTTA
>JAMZAV010008928.1:0-23853 GCA_024449915.1 Sweltsa coloradensis | reverse complement strand
AAGCAGTTGTAAAAACCCGAAATAATAACATTTAAAATGTGGTATTAGTGAAAATCTGCAACGGAGATGAAAGTGTGTCTAACATGTTTAACTTATCATACACACTGAAAAGCAGAAAGGAACCTTTGTGAAAAATGGCCATCTTCGCTCTATGGGCTCAGACGATGTCGTACAAAAAAGTGTCAAAGATGTGCTCTGTAAGAAGTAAAAAATGCATCAGAGCAACATAATTTTTAGTAAAGTTAGTTTTTCGTCAAAACAAGTACATTTAATGAATGTGATATTTTTTTACACACAGATCACACAAAACATTTGCTGTAATGTAACAGTGGCCAATGATCGTAATGATGCAAATGATGATGTGTATGTCCTACACTAACAGCTTTAATTAATTGTCACAAGGTTCAGAAGACATATTTAACTGTATGCAGATCCTATTAGTAGGGCATCGTTTTCGCGTTCAAGAAGCACGAAAAAATTAAAACCTTTGTTCACATTGTGGACGAAATCACAATAAAAGCCTATGCAGTGAATTAACACGAAATAACGCGTTTTTTTTCAATCCACGAAATATCACATATTGATGAAAATACGAATAACCGCGAAAACGCCATATTTTGCGAGTTTCGCAATTTTCATTAAAATCGCGCGCTCTGATAAAAATCAATTTCTCGTAAATTTGCGTGATAAAGACGTCAACAGCTCGTTATTATCGGCTGGTAAAGTCGAAACTTCTAACGAGGGACCTTCGACTTCGATATATTCGACCGCGGCGCTGGATCATACGACGCTGCTACATTCGTTGTTTCCTGTTAACACAACAGCCGAGTTCCGACGAGTTCTAAGCGAGAGTGAAACCAAGGACTATTCTGAAATATGCATTGCTGTAGGATACCGTACTACAACGACGAAGATATCAACATTGTTGTGCTTTTTTTCACTACGGTAGTTCCACGCGTCATCAGCCTAAGCTATTTTTAGAAACAGTCTCAATGCTAGCCTAAGCCGTTTAGTTATGTAACTGTTATGACTACTTGTGACTTAGCCTAGGACACTGAAAGATGTCACTGTTTTGTAGGGCTGGCCTACTTGTGAGCCTAGGCCTAGGGTAAGATAGCCAGGCCTAGGGTTAGGATATCCTAGGTAGGGTTAGGATAGACCTAGGCCTAGCACTAGTTTACAGGTAAAAATGAATTCAACGTGGTTTTATTATTATTTACTGTACTAGGGCCTAGGTCTATCCTAACCCTAGGCCTAGAGCTTCACAAGTAGGTCTAGCCCCTACAAACAGTGACAATCTTCAGTAGCCTAGGGTAGGCCTAGGCTAGGCCTAAGTCACAAGTTAGTTATAAAGTTAATAACCTTACAATGGCTTAGGCCCACATTGAACTGTTTAAAAATAATAGCTGGGCTTGATGAAACGCGTGGAGACTTGTGAAAAAGGCACACAATGCGATATTTCTTTGTCGTTGTAGCCTAGGTACGGGCAGGCCTAAAGAAAATACAATTATTTCGTCATTTATTGACCTATTTTGCTTTTTGGTTACTCTGGCATGACCTCAACATTAAATCAGCCTTAAAAATTTCCAGGTACATATGTACTGGAAAATCCTTAGTAAATCCCATTAAGTTTTAAAAATGATTTGAAAACACCGCTGAGTGTTTTGGTTATATTCACCGTTTGAAGTTTGAAAACACCGATTTTGAATTGAACAACATTATCTGTGCCCCTACTTATAGGCATATTTGCCAAGAGGATTAAACATCAAGACACTTAAAGACCTCACAAATCCATATAATCCATGCTCGTACATGTTATTAATCTGTAAACTCTTGGTAAAATAAAGGTTGTTGTGTAGGCCTATATGGGTTTGTTATTTAAAATCCAACGGCACAATATGACAATTGTTGTCTTCTCCATCCACAAAAGGCCAGACTTGTGAAAGGGTTTGTGCTGCCCATCATGCAGAAAAAGAGACAGAGCTAGATATTCTTGCAAGGTAATGTAATAATAACACTCACGGTCCGTAATATCCGCGCGCAGGCCTCCCACGAACATCTTGCGAGAATAGATCTGTGCGTTGGTCCTGGCTCCTCCAGCCTCCATCAGTATCTTCTTGCTATTGGTAGTCACATCGCCTGCATTGGCCTCTGTTAAGGTCAGATCATTGAATTTGGGCTGGATATTGTTCATTCCGAGCGTGAAAGACATGAAGCTGCAATCGGCCTCAAAGATATTCAGACCATTAAATTTGGGCTGGATATTGATAATTTCGAGCGTAGAAGACATGGTGCTGCCACTGTTGTACGCAAGAATTGACACAGACATTGAGTACCAATATCCGAAGGGCTCGGGCCGAGTCTGCTTTAAAAACATCAAGTGCTTTGTGAACGCAGACCTCCCACGAACATCTTGCGAGAGTAGATCTGTGCGTTGGTCCTGGTTCCTCCAGCCTCCATCAGTATCTTCTTGCTATTGGTAGTCACTTCGCCTGCATTGGCCTCTGTTAAGGTCAGACCATTGAATTTGGGCTGGATATTGTTCATTCCGAGCGTGAAAGACATGGAGCTGCAATCGGCCTCAAAGATATTCAGACCATTGAATTTGGGCTGGATATTGATAATTTCGAGCTTGGAAGACATGGTGCTGCTACTGTTGTACGCAAGAATTGACACAGACATTGAGTACCAATATCCGAAGGGCTCGGGCCGAGTCTGCTTTAAAAACATCAAGTGCTTTGTGAACGCAGACCTCCCACGAACATCTTGTGAGAGTAGATCTGTGCGTTGGTCCTGGTTCCTCCAGCCTCCATCAGTATCTTCTTGTTATTGGTAGTCACTTCGCCTGCATTGGCCTCTGTTAAGGTCAGACCATCGAATTTGGGCTGGATATTGATAATTCCGAGCGTGAAAGACATGGAGCTGCAATCGGCCTCAGAGATATTCAGACCATTGAATTTGGGATGAATAATGTTTATTCCTAGTGTAGAAGACATGGAGCTGCCACTTGCTTTTGAGATATTCAGACATATATTATTGTTAATTTTTGATCTCCATCCATCCATCCACCGGCCTCTGAGACATTCACACCATTTAATATGGGTGGGATGTTGTTGATTCCAGATGATGAATTCGTGTTGTCGACAATATCTCTCCCAGGCGTACCCAGCATGAGTCCACAGCCTGCGATATATCGAGGAATGCGGGATGTGATGGGGGCGTCGGCCCCAGTGCTCGAGCCATCTGCGGACAAAGAAGATACTTTACCGGTGAACCATGTTCCTACATTAACTCTACCTTACAGAATCATTAGAAAACTTTGCAACAACAGATTCTGTGACAAGTTCGTGGCGCATGTAGCGCTATATCTAATTGGAAATTATTAGTATGGTTACTTTCTTAAAATATGTTTAAAAATACTTTTAGAGTGTGCATGAGATTCAAGTTAACTGTTTTAAAAGGGATGAGTGCATTGCCATTTACAGGTGATAACTTCTCTAAATCTACATCTGGAGATTTTAGGTCCACCAAAACTTATCTGGAGGATTTAATGAACCTCGATATTTGGTCATTGATAATTGCATTGATAAGAATTTCTTTGAATAACACTTGCATTGTATCTAGATAAAAGTTATTGTAATTGGTTGTAAGCCCAATGATATTACCTTACTCAATCAATTTATTTAGGCTATTTAGTCTATTCTATTTAGTTATAGTAACGTATTTTAAAAATTACACCTGGATTGCAGATCAAGGAAGGTAATGGGAATGTACTCACCGATGGCGCTAGATGGGCCAGGATTGTCCGCCTGAGTCTCATCCTCAAATGGAGCCCGTTGTTCCAGCTGTCGTGTGACCTTGAACACATTATAAGAGTCCAGTCCGCGGCCGTGTCGTGGTCCCCTGGAGGTGGTCGTGTTGCCTGTGTCGCTGTCTTCAAGAGTGACGTCACTAGTTGGTGTCACGTGGTCTCTCTCCTCAGCTAATCGCTGGCGTCGCTCGACCAAGATGGCTGTCTGTTCACATTGCGATGGAAAGAACGGCGGCGTTCCTGGATGGAGGTATTAAAAGACACAATATTGCTATTAGTCATTGATTGACAAACTTCTTATAAGGGATAATTATAATGGGAAGGAGGGAGTTAAGTGCATCTGACATGTTAGTTAGCTAGTTGGTTGGTTGGTTGTTATTGAGTGTTGGTATAGGAACATGGCGGTGAGTTTATGGATTTGTTAATTGACATCAATTCTTATCTTCTTTTTTTAACCAATACCAGAAACTTGTACATTGTACTCCGCAGAGTGGCTAAAGGTGAAAGTGCAAGATCGTTTCCTATCGGGGGCACACTTTGGCGATCTTGCTTCACCCCCTTTTGCCAACAGTACGTGGTGTTCCCAATTGGTCACCCACTTAAGGACTGACCACGCCCTATGTTGCTTATCTTCGGTGATCTATCGAGAACCGGTGTATATTCAACATGGCAAGGCCGCTGGCTTGTAATGTTGTGTGAACCCTAACTAGGAAGCTTCGCAAACGCTTTTTAGTCGCGTTGATGGATGAGATTTTTTGTAAGTTTTTAGTTTGCGTGGGATCTCTTTACTTTTGCAAGTGCTTTTTGAACGCATTGTTATTGATTGTCAAGTTTCTATTGTTACTTGTTAATTGTTATTATATACCTCAAACAACTCATATTAAAAACATTATTCTATGGATTCTGTCTAACTTTTTCAACTTTTTCTTTCAAAGGTACCATACCCTTAATGTCAATGTAAAATACTGGGAAGCTTCGCAAACGCTTTACCAGGCGCGTTGTTGCATGAGCGTAATTGTTTAAAAACGAAAAAAAGCGTAAACTGCGATTTTCATAAGAAATAATTATTCGATGACCCTAAAATTTCACGCGAGTATATTAATTCATAAAATTAAGGTTCTGTAAAAATATTATTACAATCGGATAAAGCATGTAGATGTTATAAGTCGAAAAAAAATCGTAAAATTGCCATTATTATGAGAAATAATTTTTTGATTGCGCTCTAATTTCACACGAATATATTAATTAATAAAATAAATGTTCAGTAAAAAAATCATTACAATCGGATAAAGCATGAAGGTGTTATAAGTCGAGGAAATTTAAAAAATCGAAAGAAAAATCGTAAAATTGCGATTTTCATAAGGAATAATTTTTCGATTGCGCTCAAAAACGTAGCAGTTTTAAGTTCAGAGATTTCAAAGGCCTCCTTAAAATTTCATCGTGATTGGATTATCGGTTTAGCCGGAATCGTGTTAACAGACAGACAAAAATACAGAAAGAAAGAAAAAAAAACATTCCGGATTTTTTTCTCCAGTGTAGTGAAATGGAATCTTCGCTTCGCTCATTCAATGAACTTTGTACCCCCACCCGTTTGGTCAGAATCGGCCCAAATGTCACGAAAATATCGCACTAAAAATTTTAAAAAATAAAAAAGTGTGATATTCATGAGAAATATTTCTTCGATTATACCCAAAAACGTGGCAGGTTTAAGTTCAGAGATTTTGAAGGTCCCCTCCAATTTTCATCAAGATCGCATATGCAGTTTGCTCGGTAGAGAGCGAACAAACAGACAAAAATACAAACGAAAAAATAAACAAATACACAACAAAACGAAAACACCTTAGCTAATTTTTTTGGGGGGATCAGTGAAATTGAAGTCTTCGCTTCGCTCATCCAATTATACTAAGTAAACGTAATCTACAGTTAGTTCGGCACAGTTTGTGAGTATATCTTGATTTTTAAAACATAATATTTTTGATCCGACGAAAATTTAAACATGTGACAACTTATTTTGGTGGTGCATCAAACATCTTATTTCAAAGATACAAATCTACAATTCTGTGCATCCACCAAGTATCGTTAGCAAAACGGTAGCACGCAGAGAAGCTTTGAGCAAAATATTATTGTGAATTCTGGTATTTTTAATTACATTCTAATTCATAATGTTACAATCATTGCAAAAACTGGAACTGACGAACCTATTAAGAATCGGGGTCTCCATAGTGCATTTAAAACACTGCTACATAAACTAGATAATAAAGTGTCCTCATTGTGAGAAGGAGGTTAAATATTTGCAAGCACTTATTTCACAATGCATATGTGTTTGTATAATAGTGCTTCTCAAACCCCCTCAACATCAACTTCCTTGAAACAAGTATCGTCACAAGATAATAATGTCAAAGATGTTGGTGCAAGTACGTCAGCTAAAGTTGCAGAGCAGACTGTTACCAAAACATCTTGTAATTGTTGTGGAAAGCTTTACAAAGGACTAAGAGCACATATTACAAGGGCACATCCAGAAGAACACCGCAAACTAATAACTTCCAAGTATCAGCAAAATAATCCAGAGTTAGGAATTGATTCTCAAGTAGAGGGAAAACCGTCTAGAAACAAAAACTCAAATGTTGATCCCTACAAAGAAATTTCAACATAAAAATTGCCAGTTATTGGAGAAGGGAATAAACCTATACTGGATAGAAGTAATGATAAAGATTTGAAACAGATGTCTAAGCTTCTCAAAAAGATTACACATTTCGAATTAGATATGACTCAAGATAAGTTCAACGTTAAATGTTGATAAATTGTCTGAATTTCTATCAAACTCCGTAAAATTTACCTGGCCCAAAACATACCGCAAGTAGATATTTCCAATTAACATGCTAGAAAAGCAAGCAGTAGGCCTATAAAGCTAATGCTAGAAAATACAAATAATCTACGAATCCTGAAAGAGTGTCAAGATGAGATAGAGATGAACGAAATGAGAAATTCATGTACCAGAAAACCTAATTCTACTCAACGTACAAAGGCTGTGAACTTGGATGCAAAATGTGACAGTCCTCAATGTCGTATTGAAAGAAACATCCTTTACGATGAGTTCTAGGGGAGATTTTCTATTCCCAATAACCAAACCCGCAATGAATACACTCGTAAATTATCATGTGAAGAGCAAAATATCAATGATGATAGGTTTAATCCATGTATCACAGAAACTCATATTGCAGTATATGCTTTAAAACACATGAGAATGGACACTGCACTAGTCGAAGGTAAATGAGAATAGTAAAATCAAAACAAGTCATGAAGCTATACTTTCATTGATTGGAACAACAATGTTATCTAACTCTAATGTAGACTTTATCAACGGGCCTAGTATCAGATAACAGTGTCAACGTAGACGTAAGTAAAAGTATTGGCATATACGTATACTTGAATGACATGAGAAAATATGTCACCAGCCAAAGCTGAAGAAGATGATATTGCAACTGTTTTAATGTATGAACTATGAGCCAACCACCAGCTCTCTTCGATTCATACGGGATCCCAGTGGAGGCGAACAAGCCTGCCATAGCGGCTAGCCTACGCGATACAGAATGTATGTGTAATGAATAGTAGTGATTCAATCCCAAACAGAATTGCCAACTGGATACATTAAACATGTTATTGATGGTGGCGCCATTCTTCATAGAATCCCATGGCATGGAAAATTAACATTATTATGACCAGTGTTGTAAAGTAACTGAGTACAAGTAATTGAGTAGGTAAAAGTAATTATAGTTACTTTTTGAGTAATTGAATTACTATTTCAATTACTTTTATTTTAATGTAACTATAGGTAACTGTAACTGAATTTCTTTTAAAAGTAATTATATTCAGTTTTCAGTTGAACAGTTACTTTTGCCAACCATGCTTGTTTACAGTTCAGTAGTACAAAAATAAAATAATATCACAACGTCTGATACTAATTTTTTTTTACCCCGGGTACTATGGAACGAGTTTTTTCTGCTCGTATTGAAATTATGAATATTGATGTTTTTTTTTAATATCCTCCCTATCTATGTTTAGGCCTAATTAGAATTAATATTACTTTATAAATATAGAGGCATGCAACTGTAAGAATATTACAAGTTTTAAATTTCCTCAACATGTATCACATTTCTTAGTTTTTCCTATTATTCTTACAGCTTTTTTTTGCATGACAAAGATTAGATAAAAATTGTTGGATGAGCGTAGGGAGCGAAGTAAAGATTACATTTCACTACACTGGAGAAAAAAATCCGGAATGTGTTTTTGTATTTTTGTATGTCTGTTAACACGATTCCGGCTGAATCGATACTCCAATTGCGATGAAATTTTCTGGAGGCCTTCAAAATCTCTGAACTAAGAACTGCCACGTTTTTGAGCGCAATCAAATTATTATTTCTTATGAAAATCGCAATTTTACGATTTTTTTCTATTTTTAAACAATTTCTTCGACTTATAACACCGGCTACATGCTTTATCCGATTGTAATGATTTTTCACAGAACCTTAATTTTACAAATTCATATATTCGTGTGAAATTTGAGCGCAATCGAAATATTATTTCTCATGAAAATCGCAATTTTACGATTTATTTTTTATTTTTAAACAATTTCTTCTACTTATAACACCTACATGCTTTATCCGATTGAAATGATTTTTTCACAGAACTACCGGTATAAATTTTATGAATTTATAGATTGGTATAAAATTTGAGCGCAATCGAAAAATTATTTCTCATTAAATCGCAATTTCACGATTTTTTTAATTTTTTTTTAAATATTGACGTTTTCGTTAAAAAAAATGTGTTTGACTAAGTGATTTTTTTTACAGAACAACAGAAAATCTGCATAACACATGGCAGCTCAATGCACCAATTACGCTCATCCAACAACGCGCCTGAAAAAGCGTTTGCGAAGCCCCCTAGTTTTTAGATGTATTACCCCACACTATTTATCCATAGCTCAAATGTAACTTAACCAGGGCATAGTATACTATCAATAGCAAATTCCTATCTGCATAAGTTTTCATTTTACGTGCATCGTCAATATTGTCGAATCGTCGCAATCGCCTCGGAATAAGAAGCAATAGCAAGTTACGTAGTATAACCGTGAGAAACATGCATGACATCACAACTCGACCACGATATCTAGAACTCATATATATTTCGTCGTTGGAACTGCAAAACCTCCTATCAGCACTTTTTCTGGAAACATGTATTTTTATCTCGTTGGCAGTATGTTAGTCCTAGGCATCTGTGTGTGATCACATGATCCATTCTGACCAATGGAAATGCGTTTAAATAGTGGTTTAGTAAACCTCCTATCAGTGTGGGCTTGAAAAGTGTCTGCAAAACCTCCTATGATGAAAGACGCTGTTTTTGTACGGAGAGTTTCGCCAGGATGTTTTTAAACAATTACTGATTGTTAATCATATTCTCATAGCAATTATAGAAAGCTAAAATTACACTCTTGTTATCTAATATAAAGATGAGTCAAACAAACAGCGTCATTTTAGAGCAAAATCTATGTTTATCTTGGCATTCTGATTGATGTTTTTGCAACGTCTGAAATTTTGTAACTTTTTTGCAGACATTTGCAGATAGGAGGTTTTAATAACTGCAAATGTCTGCAAAAAAAATTATTATATTATATATTTAATATCGTTTTTGTGTCTCCTGAACAATTTCAGAAAACACTAATAGGAGGTTTTGCAGTTCCAACGACGATTTGTTGATTTGGTTAGTCTGGATTCAGGAAACACTCCCGTAGGTAGAATTGATGATATAAAATCCCGTTCGGATTGGATTCTGTAATTTTAGGATTGCATTAAATATAACATGGAATAAGTTCTTAGGTTTTCGTGGTTATTTGTAGTTGACACCTTTAAATTTTAAATTACATTATTCTTTATCGGTCGGTCTTTTTTACTAACGTACGGTTTGAGATTTATGTGTGGTCTGATAGGTGGTATATCGAAAGTAAATAATGTTATTATTAATTTATAAAGATGACATATTGAACGACCGAAGAAGGCGAGGCCGAAACGTGTCGTGAGTGATAAGATTGTGTATTTATTTTTATCTGTGTTCGACTATGGCAGCCACCTCTAAACTCAGGTAAGCTCTTGACTCCGTTTTACTCATTGCTTTTATATATATATTATTTAACGAGTGTATTAAACTACTAACCGAGGTCTATATTTTTAACACTTACTTGTGTGAATTTTCGGAGACGTCCGTCTCCATCGTCAGACACTGACACACTGGAAATCTCACTGTGTTTCCGGAGGCTTCCACCCATGTTGTTGTGCCCTAGTGACTTCTTCCCTGACTAGATTGCGCCATATGGGGCTGAATTCTTTTGTGGCCTGGCTGATTACATTTTCAATGCATGACATGACTGCAGCTTCTTTTCTCTTCCTAATGTCGGCATTCTCTTCTTTTAAGATTATTTTAACCCCCTCCCAATTGATGTTTTCCTTGCACATGTCGAAATGATCTTTTAATTTTGATGGCATCCTTGTCTTCCCTTCTATTGTTGTTTTATGTTCACCTATGCGGATGTTTACTGGTCTTGATGTTTCCCCAATGTACTCTTGTTCACAGTCACACGGTATGGTGTAAATTACATTTTTTGACTCTTCTTTTGGATCGCTGGGTTTTGTTTTTGAAATTATGCTACGTAACGTGTGTGATGATTTGAATACAGTTCTGACATTAAACTTCTTCGTGAAGCGGTGGAATTTTTCAGAAAATCCAGGAATATATTGTATCGACATTGTAGTGCGTGGTATGTCCTCTTTACGTTTTTGTTTAGTGGCATGACTGTTTAAAACATCAGTTGTTAACTTTTTAGGATACCCATTAGCTGTGAAAACGTCTGCCAGTAATTGTTGTTCTGTTTTCAAGCTAATTGGGTCCGAGCAGTTGTTTTGTGCCCTAGCGGTTAAACAGCTGATTATGCCTTTCTTGACTGATAACGGGTGATTTGATTTAAAATTTATATATTGGTTTGTGTGAGTGGGCTTTCGGTAGATCGAGGTAGCTAATTTAAAGACCCTTTACACGAGCAATTAATTGCTAGCAATGCATTGCCGCAATTAATTGACTCCAAGTTGGATACACACATTTCCTATAACGCATTTACACGCCTTCTGAAAAATTGCTAGCAATAATTGCCAAAAGTAGGACTCTGCTCAACTTTTCAGCAATCATTGCTAGCAGTTAATTGCTCGTGTAAAGGGTCTTTTAGTTGTGATTTTGTTCCCATTGTCGGTAACTGATTTTGTGATAAGAATGTCCAAGAAGGGGAGACAATTATTGTTTTCAACTTCCATAGTGAATTGTATATCCTTTGACTGTGAGTTAAGATGCTCCAAGTAACTATCCAGCTCCTCTTGACCGTGTGTCCAGACAGCCCATACATCGTCCACGTACCGACTCCACATTTCGGGTTTGAAAGTATATGATTCTATGGCCTTATCTTCAAAGTCTTCCATGTATATGTTGGCCAACAATGGAGAGAGAGGTGAACCCATGGCCAACCCCTTCACTTGGCGGTAAATATCATCTTCAAACCTGAAGTAGCATTCAACAAGGCATATTGTCAACATCTCCATCAGGCTGTTTATCGGGACAGTTGTTCTCTCTTTAAGTTTCGGGTCCGATCTTAACCGTTTTTCAACTATCTTTAAAGTTTCAGCTCGAGGAATGCTAGGAAAAAGGTTAATCACATCGAAACTTACTAGAATGACTTCAGAGTCCCAGGTTCGATCCTTGATCGAGGACACAAAGTCGTTAGTATTGTTGACAAATGAGATGGTTGATCCCGCTAATGGTTTTAGGATTAGAAGAAGATATCTTGATAGATTTTCACATGGAGAGTTCCTGGCGCTTACTATGGGTCTCAGTGGGACATTCAGTTTATGTATCTTTGGAAGTCCATACACGTGAGGTGTTTTACTATTGCGTGGTGTGAGGCGTGTGCGTTCTACTTGCGGTAATCGTATTTTCCTTATGAGGTTGTACATCCTAGTTTCTATTTGTTTGGTCGGGTCTTTAGGCATCTTTTGATAAGATGTAGATGTAAGAATATCTGTCATTTTGCTATTATAATCGTTTGTGTCAATAACAACTGTGGTGTTTCCCTTGTCAGCTGGGAGGATTTTGACCGACGCGTCACACTTTAATTTATTGACGGTTGCCATCTCGCTCGCCGACAAGTTAGAAGGGGGCGGGCGCGTCTGTTTCTTTAATAGGGTCTTGATCTGGTGTCGCAGGTCATCTCTGCTTTCAGGTTTTAAAACACTAACTGCACATTCTACTGACGCTGCGATGTCCAGTCGGTTCAAATGTTTAGGGGACACAGCAAAGTTAAGCCCTTTCGATAAAAGTTGCGATTCCTCCTCTGTCAGTTGTTTGGATGAGATGTTTACGACAGTTTTTCCAAGAACATTATTGTGGTTTTGTGCATGAGCTAAATTTGTACTACTAGTCCTATCCTGTTCTTTGATGAGAGCGATAAGCTTCCTTTTATGTCGGTCTTTGAAATGATTAAAAATCTTACCGTGAATTATTTGCATGGTGGTGTTGTACATTACATAATCGTCACCCAGGAGGTTTGACACTTCATGTGCAAGATTCTTGATCGTCAGCTCCTCACGATGTTTGCTACGTCTATGAAATTGTATTTGATCGCGTTAACAACTGATGTTTTAAACAGTCATGCCACTAAACAAAAACGTAAAGAGGACATACCACGCACTACAATGTCGATACAATATATTCCTGGATTTTCTGAAAAATTCCGTCGCATCACGAAGAAGTTTAATGTCAGAACTGTATTCAAATCATCACACACGTTACGTAGCATAATTTCGAAAACAAAACCCAGCGATCCAAAAGAAGAGTCAAGAAATGTAATTTACACCATACCGTGTGACTGTGAACAAGAGTACATTGGGGAAACATCAAGACCAGTAAACATCCGCATAGGTGAACATAAAAAAACAATAGAAGGGAAGACAAGGATGCCATCAAAATTAAAAGATCATTTCGACGTGTGCAAGGAAAACATCAATTGGGAGGGGGTTAAAATAATCTTAAAAGAAGAGAATGCCGACATTAGGAAGAGAAAAGAAGCTGCAGTCATGTCATGCATTGAAAATGTAATCAGCCAGGCCACAAAAGAATTCAGCCCCATATGGCGCAATCTAGTCAGGGAAGAAGTCACTAGGGCACAACAACATGGGTGGAAGCCTCCGGAAACACAGTGAGATTGCCAGTGTGTCAGTGTCTGACGATGGAGACGGACGTCTCCAAAAATTCACACAAGTAAGTGTTAAAAATATAGACCTCGGTTAGTAGTTTAATACACTCGTTAAATAATATATATCCGGGTCAAATAGCTTCTGAAAATAATATATTACAAGTAGGGTTGTGCGAATCCATGTTTTTCATTTCGAAACGAATCCGAGTCAAATCTTTCCGAAGATTCGCGAATCCGAAGCGAATCCGAATCTTTTCCAACGGAATTTTGCGGAGCCTATATCGTTAAAGAGATCTGCAAAAATGTTTTTTAAAGTTTGAAAATTCGCGATGTTTCGTTATTTACCTAAAAAACAATTTGATAATGCACAACTTTAAAAAAACATGCCTAGTTTTAAAATTATCAGTAGGGGCCTATCACAAATTCCAGGACAATATATGATTAATTTAAAAGAAAAACAAGCACATGAGTGTGAGAATCAGTTTTAATTTTAAGCTCAATTTCAGCCTTCAGTTTTCTTAGTTTCTGACAGTTTTTACCACCAGATTAATTTCGACTACCTGGCATCTCCACCAAAATTACGAACTTATGCATTTTTTGTGTAATGTCAATATTTTGTATGAAGTATTTTGAGCTTACTCGCGTACAAACGATTATTACGATCTCACAATTGCGCTGAATGACCCGGCACCTCCACCATATGTACCAGCCAGGAGCCCAGGATTAATTTAATTTTGACCACCTACCCGGCACCTCCACCAAAACTTTGAAAAAAGCCTTGTTTGAAATTTCGTGATCTAATTCGCGTTTAAAGACATAATTGCTGCCTTCCTGATACACACGGGAAAACGCGGGTAAACGGCGGGAAATTCAAATTTTTGTATACTTCAAAACTCGAATCTGCCAAAATTTACTCGAATCCGAATCCGAATCCATCTTGGATTCGGACTCGGATTCGAATTTTGTGGATTCGCACAGCCCTAATTACAAGACATATACAAAATCACCAACTTTCTCCAAACCTTAAAGTATCACTTAATCGGATGGAATTATGAGGTTCGTTAGTATCGTAAGTATAATTTCCAGCTTAAAAAGCTGTAGGTTCTGGGTTCGATATCCACTCGGGCTTTGAAAAAGAACCCTGCATATGGGTGTTTCAGATGAGAGTCACACTCACAGCCACCCAGGGTGGGAAAAATATGTCGTTTAGGGTTGCCAACCGGCCGGTTTATGCCCCACTTGGTCGGTTGCCGGTCAGACCCTTCGACCGGTAATAGTGTTGCCGGTTTTTACGTAAATTAGCCATATTACTAAAAATATTATTCTATATACAATAACAAATAACAAATTAAATATTTAACAATCAACCTACTCATCGCTTCGTTACCAAATCCCCACTAACGAGTAAACATTGCTATCCTCCACTTCCCCATGACCTAAACGGCAAACCCCCTCCCCCTCTAGCCGAACTCGACACGACAGCGATCGAGCCGAGCGAGGCCGCTGGCCGAAGACTGCCACCAGTCCGAGTTTTGAGTTTGACTGCACAAAAGCTATCCTTGCTCCAACGAAAGAATGCAGATGCTTTGTTAGTTAGTTAGTTAGTGAGTTAAAGTTGTTTTAGGGCACTCAACAGTAGAGTTATCAGTGCCCATGTCAAGTGTATTGGAATTTTCCAAATTTTCTTTTTCCATAATTTTGGATTACCACCATGTTTTCTTCTTTCCAAAGGGAGGAACGTAAGGGAAGACGCGGGGGGTTAATGGGAAGGAGTGAGGATGTTGGATAGGATGGGTTAAACTGGGTGGGAACGGAGGAGTGCTCGTTGCAGAGAGGGCCGGCAAGTATGGAGAAGAAAAAAGTGAAAGAAGAAAATAAATATGAGTAAGGCTGTGTAAATGAAGAAAGGTGTGATAAAAAATTGCGCGAGAGCTCTCTCTGCAACACGCACCCCAACCGGCCAGAGCTCGCCCTTAGTTTTGGGGAATACACTACTCCCCTACTCACAGGCCAAACCACGGGAAGGTGGCGAGTTGGACTTTGAAGGCCCCAGATGCTTGGTAGTGGTTAGGGTAGAATGAATGCGCGGTAAATGGAATGTCGCCTTTGTGTATGAAAAGAAATATCTTTTACCAACGCAAGCAAAAATTATCTGTGCTAGATCACAGAGTTCCTCCGTGCGCAAGATCCACGCTGAGCTAGCGTGAATAGAATTGACAAAGTTGTTGTGTTGGGAAAACAATTTCGAGCCACCTGCATTCTTTCGTTGGGACCACTTATAGATTGTTTTCGTATTGCATCAAGACCACCACTTTATTCTAAAATGCACCAAACGCACTCTAAAAAGATGAAATTCCAAATATTTGCCCGCGCCGCTGTACCCAAACCCCCGTGATGCTCCCTTTCCCACAAATTTATATGGGAGGCTGGTCAGAGTTGGCAACCCTAATGTCATAACACCCTCTCAACATAATTATGTTTATGTTTATTAAGTAAGTTACACTTTATTGAAGATTCCTCACAGCTGCATAGCACTCGGCAGTGCGAATCAATCAAATACGGATGCGGATGCGGATGCCAATGGTACACAATTGGCTTGTTCACGCAAAGCTCCGCGCAGATCGCGCCACTGCACTAACCCCCAAAACCAGGGTCCACTAGATACTTATTCCGAGCTGCTTGTTAGGTATCTAGTGGACCCTGCCCAAAGACCGTGGCGGTGTTTGAAATAAACTATGTATAGCAGGCTCTGCATTGTCAAATCTGTATGCTTCCTCAATTGTTTGTTTACGTATTGTTTTACCATTCCTTCTTTAATCAATGGTTTTACGTAAGTAGTCGTACGGCCTATTTCAAGTAATTTTATTCAATAGCGTATTTTGTTTGTTTAAACTTTTAAACAATGAAAACGTGAACGATAGGAAAATTAAAATAAGAGCTGAAAGCACATGGCGCCGTTGATGTCTAAACCTGGGGCCTAGAACTGTTATTGATTAGACCTAGGCCTACTTGGAATAAGGCTACTAAGGACTAGGGCCTAGGCTTTTCTTCAGCATTAGATGTAGACCTAGGCATATCTTTATCATGGTATTATAAATTAGCAAGTATAGGCCTAGGCCCTACTTGCATACGCCTCAGCAAAGCCTAGGGCTTAGTCCTAGCCAGTGTTGATTTGTTGACATGAGAGAGGTTACGTAGGCAGGAGGCCTAATAAAGACACAATTGTCAGTATATTATGTGATTGTATTTATTTGTAGTAATAAACACGACAGTATGCCCTCCTCTCTTCTTACACGAATACACACAGCAATTGGGCATTTTGCTTTCAACATAAAACTATGCAAACTGACAGTAAAACAGTAGGCTGCTGACAGCTATGAGCAGCCATGACACCCGCAAGTTGGGCTATCACCGCCGTCTACACTCTACATCCGCCTTTACAGGCATCCAGACGGCGGTGGGGGGTTAGTACAATAGCGCAGCGTGGTGAGTAAAAGTCGCAGTGAACAAGCCAATTGATATGCATAATGCATCTAGCTAAAGTTAAATTTGGTAAAAGTAATGGCGAAAACTTACAGTTATACGATGATATTTCCTCATAACCGTAAAATAATATACATATTACGTATTATTAACACCGTGTAAACATTATTTATAAAACACATAAAAACGTAACGGCAAACTGCTAAAAACGGCGGCCATTGCACAACAATGAACAAGTCACCGCCTGTTGAAAAGCAACTGTTTAGTAGGTGCGCCCACTGCTTGCTAGAGGTGGCACAATAAAATGCTGTGGCATAAGAAATACGCGGGAATTACAAATACAAATAACGTGTGCGCTAGAATATATTAAGAATTTAGTCAGAAGTATTAAAGTCACCGTTGTTTTCGAGATTTAAACTGAAGGAAAAAAATACGTTCTGTGTTTTTCCGTGAATATTTTCCGATTGCGGTTTAATTTTTTTGCGACAATGCTCATATTCGTTTGAGGTGGGAACGTCTAACAAACTAGATTTTATTTCTTATTTTCCCTTAACTGTTTTTCATTTCTTGCATGTTTTCATTCTATAGGGATATGCCCTATTTATTATTTCTTAAATTTTAAGTGTGTTTATATAAATGAGATAAAATTTAATAAAATCCATTTTGATCAATTTGAATTAACATATTGCCGTATGCATTTTAAACATAAAAGGATTATCGTACATGTTTTTCTAAGTATTGATCATGGTTTATTTATTTTGAAACGATAAATTAAAAACAAACTGACAGTCTGCTTGTCTATCTGCTATCTGCTAGTCATATCGTACACTAAGAAATAAAACGTCTACGATAATAGGTTACTTTTCGTTTTGCCACAGCACCTCACATTATTTAGCCAATATTCCACGCTAGGTATATGGTAGGTCTGGCGTAAATTCATGTTTGCCTGTCTGATGGATGTAGCTCAAGCGTAAAACGCGAGACTGTTCAGCGGACTCGGGTTCGAATCCCGATTCCACGCTAGGTATATGGTAGGTCTGGCGTAAGTTCATGTTTGCCTGTCTGATGGATGTGCCAAGCGTAAAACGCTCCCGACAACGTGACTGAAAGTTTCATCCTAGGTTCTCTTTAGTCGTAATGGAAATGCAAGGAATTGAGTATTCCTAGTTAGACCCAAACAGATGGATGTGCATTGCACTCTGGGCAGGTTCCCCACGAGAAATGTAAATTTTTAAATAAATCACTAATAATAATAATAATAATAATAATAATAATAATAATAATAATAATAATAATAATAATAATAATAATAATAATAATAATAATAATAATAATAATATAGTAATAATAATAATCAATTATTATAAATAAATAAATCATGGAAAGTGTTATAAACTCGTACCATCATTTAAACAGCAGAGAAAAATGCAAATTGTTACATAATCTGAAGTAAAAAAACATCAATGACAATCCCACCAATGACTAAGGTGACCAGCAGTGCGATCATGTAAGCTTGTAGAAATATATTTCTATAGAAAGCTCATGAGCTCTCTATCGTTATCTCAATTCTGTGACAACTATCCTAAAGTCCGACCACGTAACTCGTGACATCACTTCTCTATAGACAACGATAACTACAGTGACAAATATTTAGCGTGAGCAAAGGAGATCGCGTTACGAGTTGTCACCTATAGAAAGCTCAAATTACAAATGGCGGACTTGTTTCATATCAATACCGCCTCAGCTCTTTTATATTTAATAACAATAAAATGATGCACTTTAGATGTTATTTGTTACACGTAGATCACATAACAAGGTATGCAGAACAATAATAAACTATCTAGGTTCAATAACTTTATCAAATAATCTTCAAATTGCTCAGTTTGTCGTAGGCGTATGTAAGGTCTAGCCCATACTGTGCGTAAGCTTACCATGAAGGCTAGATTACAAGGACTCTAGTCCACCGTGTAGCCGGCATCCATACGGCCGTACGAAAATATGTAATTCATAAAAGACTATTTTGAATTTGCCTCCTCTTGGCACAGCTGCTACAGCCTTCCGAGTTTCCAGCCGTCAGCCGTGTAGGCCTACATGTTGGCCTGCATAACAACCTAACCTTCTTTACATTGGTGGGTGACAGTCCTGTCAAACACTGCGCTAGGGGCCTAGGGCCCAGGCGTAGTAAGTCCCTATTATTTTTCTGTAGGGCCAATTACGACTAGTCATATCACAAGTGTTAGGCCTAGTCAATTTAAGCCCGGCGGGTAGGAGTAGTAGTATAGAATAGTACAGTAGAATAGAGGCTTTGATGCTTAGCCTAGATCGCAGGGTTCCCCTAACCTTACTTTTCGCATTATTATTCGGTTCTAGGGCTTGGTGTAGGCTATGCCGACACACATAATGGATGGGTCTAGGGCCTACACAATGGCCTTTGACCCGCAGTTAATTTCATGTCATCCCTATGTAAGACCAGCTAGGTGCTGTTCTCATATTGCGATATATGCTTTGTGATGAATGCGATAGGATAGTGCATGTCATTTGTCAACCTGAGAAGGATTGGCCTAGCATAGGCTAGCCTAGCTAACTCATCACTTGTCTAAGCTAGTCTACAGTGCCCCTAGTCTGTAGGCCCTTATCTTGCTCGGAGAACTTATCCCAAGCCTTGCCCTACAGTTACATTAGTTCGACCAAACCCCAGGCCGTGAGCAAGGATCAAACTTCGGACCTGCACGCAAACCTTATGATCCACTACGGACAGCTATTCTCTGTTACCGGTACACATAAAAGAATCTCTACCTACTCAATCAACAAAACACTGAATCACGTACATGTAATTCAAGACCAATATGACAGACCCAGGTTCGATACCCGGCTGAGATAAATGATTTAATTTTTCAATTTATTTCCAACTATTTTAAATCTGAATACTTGGTAACTTAACTTGTACCTTCCATATTTAATGCTAAACAAGGTACCGTAGGTGATTGGCAGAGAAACACTGAAGTGAATGGTGCTAAAGAATGCAGCTTTCAACTTTTCAAGCACTATGTAGTTGTAATGTTTAATCCTATGTGTAGTAACATTTCTTTAAAATATGTACCCACCTAGGCCTATGTACAGTAAGTATAGGCTTGACAGCTATCTACAGTAGACGGTACCTAGGTAGGCCTACTGTATTAGGTAGGCCCTACTTATATTTTTGCTTGGATGTATTTTTTAATATTATTGTATTAAAACAGAAACATTGTAATGATTTTAACAAAGACACTATTTGATTTTGTAGTATGCCTGCAAGAGGTCCATGCTTATAAACTATAAAATATAAGCACAATTATTCTCTAGACCTCAAAATAGTAGCTAGTTATGTAGGCCTACCACATTTCTAATAAATCTGCATCATTGACATTTTGCTCCTACTTCCTCTACAACCATATTGATCTTCTTTTAGTATGGCTACCACATTAATCAATAGGATATTAAAATATTTAAAAAACCCTCTCCCCTAGATTTAAAAATGTAAATTCTGTCCTTCACAAGGAGTGAAGCCAAAATTATATAAAGATGTAATTTCTAACCAAATTTAATTGCATTTCAGTAAAACACTACACAAAATTGTCTGTGTAGGGCCTAAATGATAATAGAAGAGGCATTATATTTATACAGTCTAAGGCACTTGTGTAGATGTGTTCATGTGACACACACACATGCTAATTATTTTGAATTGTAAACAAAAATGCCTTGTTTCTGTAGAATTAGTTTCAACATTTCCCTTATAAAAAGTATAATAAGACAAGTTTTTTATTTTACACTTTTATGCTTGCTACAGACCCAAATTGGAAAACAATTAGTGTAGTTTGTCTGAGAAAGTGCCATTACCCATACAAATGCTGAATCCTGATATTTGAAAACAGTTTGACACCACTGGTAGCTGCTTATTTGTTAACTTAGGCCTACACTATCTGTGTTCACTTTATCCTTCCTAGTATACCTTCCCAAATGGTGGGCTAATAGAAACATGGCCAATCAACATATCTGCAAGGGAAGTCTTTTCTACAATGTTTGTAGGCTGTAAGGGATGGCAATTGTAATTTTGCCTTGGAAATCGAAGTATGAACTTTGCATACAAAACATAGGGTTGTGCAAGAAGACCTACTGTCTTTCTACATCCAATTAAACATACCTAATAATAATAAAGCTTTTCTCTGGATGGTCAGGGATTGTATAAAACTTGAAAAATCAGTTGGCTTGTAAATTGTAACCAAGGCTACTATTATGCAATGAATTAATAAATAATACACAGACATTTTTTTTTTACTATTTTTTTAATTTATTATTATTATTATATTTATTATTATTATTATTATTATTATTATTATTATTATTTCAAATTTAAGGCTTTCGCGGCCCGGTAAATAATTAACACAATTTATTGGTCGGGACATTTCGCCGCGTCGAATCTGCTTTAATTGCTTTTGACGTTTCAGCCCAACTGTGTGGGCTATCCTCAGAAAAACATGAGAGCCTGGTCATGGTAACTGTTTGTTTTGTGATTTTGTTTTTCTATGTAACGCCTTGTCTGGGCTTTTATTTTTGTAAGTTTTTAGAATTAATATCTTGTTTTTCTGAGGATAGCCCACACAGTTGGGCTGAAACGTCAAAAGCAATTAAAGCAGATTCGACGCGGCGAAATGTCCCGACCAATAAATTGTGTTAATTATTATTATTATTATTTATATATTATCATCATTATAATTATTATTATTATTATTACCATTATTATTATTATTATTATATTTTTATCATTTTATTACGTAGGCTACGATATGAATTTACGTCATGTTGGTACGTATTTGAATTTACCGCTTTTTCATTTTTTCACTGCCTTGCAATGATTTTTATTTGCGATTTAACGCTGTAAACATGGCTGTGAAGGTACGATAATTTATCGACGTACAATAATATGTACGTCGATAATTATTATCGTACGTCGATAAAGAAGTTTTCTAGTAGAAATCGCTTTCTATAGAGAACGTTAGCTATGTAGTTACGTGATCGCAAAAGTTATCTATTGTAGCTAGAGATAACGATAGAAATCGTTTTCTATCGTTATCTCTGGAGTTTTACGTGATCGCACTGCAGACGTACCGGTTTGACCGGTCCAGTACCGTTTTCAGAACACTTCTGTACCGGTGTCCCGAGAGACTCATTAAAATGACGTATTTGTACCGGTTTGCAATTTTTGAGGGGAAATGTCCCGGTATTCTGTCAACTGTACCGTGTGGAAGGATAATGTTTTACTTGAAAATATACACTCCTCTGATATAAACTAACAGTAGGTAGTAACATTGTATGTTCTTCCTCTTCCAAGAAGATAATTCATTTTCTCTAGGGGTGTGCTAGTATTATTCAATGATCTTGGTGGAGGTGCCGGGTCGCGCTCGAGTGTGACCACGTAAAAATCGTTCTCTATTCTTCGCGTTACCTTACCAACCCTGATATCCATAATACTAGCCACAGTCTTTTCATACAAATTTGTGTTCTTTTTGGAAGTTCTGAACTTTTTTTGGCACAAATAATAAAAATATGTCACTAAAATGTTTTTTTCAACATTACATGTTACTCTTTCACTTTTGAAGCCAACATATAGTCATATCAACGAATAAAATAAGTATTGAACATAATTGTAAAAGAATAAATATATCCTTTGGAATTCAATTTCTTATGATATTAGAAGCCAGTTTACTGAGCTAGGAATTGTACAATTTGAAAGTAAATTGACGCAATGATAATGAATCAAAAAACAAAGCAGAATTGATTTTTACCATTTATTTGTGGTCATTGTCTGTGTGTTTGTGGAATGATATTTTCTCTTCATAAGTTTTTATGTATGATTTTGCTATTCTCTTTGTTTGTTCATTATTGCTTTGATTATAATATAATCAATTTATTCTCAATGATTTTTTTCTACCTAAATTGTATGGTTGCCGGCCACTGGTGGAGCTTGCAACTTGAGCTAAGTGTCCCGTATCATTACTGTGAACAGTTTTTGACTTGGAACAATTTCAAACAACAATTATATGTTTTTTCTTTTTTTCTATCTTTTATTATCTTTACCTTTTTCCTTTTGTTTCCCCACCACTTTTTTATATTTGATTCAATAATTAAATGCATTTAATATCATTTTGAATTTGTTACCAAAACTTTTTGTGTTTGCATTGTTGTAATATTACTATTTCAAATATTTAGTTAACTGTAGTTTATTGTTGTGTCTGCATCTATGTACTTATAGATTTATTCGGTTGTCCTCATTTGTAAATCAGTTTTTTAACTGAATAGGATAGACGTTAAATAAATAAATAAAAATAAATCAAAGAGTAATAGTGAAATAAATAAATAATAAATAATAAATAAATTGTATTTAGAGTCTACCCACTCAGTTATATAACTGATTTTCAGTGGGGGACTTTAAATCAAAGCGACTAAGCCAACCCTGTAGGCCCCGACGCAATCGGCGAGTGAGCGATAACCAACCAAAGATCGTTATTTTTAATAGGAAATATAGCAATCAGTGGTATGGACAGTGCGAACACCCGCGAATCAACGCCAGAATCAACACGGCCGATTCAGCACAACTCTGAATTTATTATGTGCTTCGTTGCTAGGACGGCTCCAAAGTCACCGTTTACAAACTCCTAAGACAAGAACTGATGGACTTAAGTCCAAATCAGAAGTTAAAAAACTTCTGACTTTGGCGGGAATCGAACCCTGGACCGTCTGCATTGGAAGCAGATACGCTAACCACAATACCAACGAGCCAATCAAGACTAAGAACTCGGACTTAAATTGAACTCGATACTCGAGTTATTTAAAGTACTTGGACTTGACTCCAATTAAAAATCAGGACTTGCACACCACTAATTTTCTCAGTCATTATTTGCAATCTGCATTGATATTGTTTATAAAAAATGAAAAATCCAAATGTATTAATCATGCAACCAAACTACGTTTTTCATTTATTACATACCTAAACTAATTTTTCGTTGTGCAGACAAAATGTATATTATACAAATTCAATGCATTTTAAATTATCTTTATTATTATTGATTAGGACTTCATTAGTATGATGCCCTCATCAATACGTTACACGCATTATTTTCCACCGAGTGCTTGCATTTTATTTTGTACTATCCTTTTAAACCACCAGAAAGATTTTGACTACAAAAAATGTACACATTGAAACCATTTTTAATTCATATTTTCATGTCAGATTTTT
>JAMZAV010008927.1:0-22937 GCA_024449915.1 Sweltsa coloradensis | reverse complement strand
GGATTATAAGTTTGGATTGCGTTGGAGGTGTACTGTGTCGCTACTATTGCTGCTATATCGCGGCTATTGCAACCTTCTGTGGTGTAACCTTTAGTTCTTACCGAAGCGTGACTATTGTGTGGTTTGCGTTGGAGGTGTGCTGTGCCGCTACTATTGCTTCTATATCGCGGTTAATACAACCTCCTGTGGTGTGGCCTATTATCTAGGTGCCCGTTAGGGCGCCGCAGCCAAGCCGCGGTGCGCTACACACTCAAGCACCTTATACAGCAAGCAGAGATGGGGTGATTTCGAGGTGTTACCCAGCCGTCATGTAACGTGATGTGAACTTGAAAACTATCACATTCGAGGGGATTTAGGTACCTGACAACACATGCCAAATTTTATTGGGGTACGACCATTCCTTCTTGGTGAAAAATGGCTTGAAACATGCTCAAAATTCTTTTTAAGGATGTTAGCTACTGCTACTGCTACTTCTTCTGCTACTAATATCTAATTTGTCAGTTTCAATCGGCCCGCGATTCTGTCCAGACGGGTGGGGCTACAATGTTCATATTTTACATGGACATTAAGGTTATAGTAATATAGTCTCTTTTGAAAAAAAAAGTTGAAAAAGTTTATTGGAAGGCTTCCAAATAAAGGTTTTAAAATAAGCCTTAAACACTAGGCATACAATCAACAAGTAACTATTGTTACTTGACACTTGTTGACGGTATAAGCAGAGTTAGGCGGGAAAGTGCGATACGTAAACAAATGGCGGACATTTTAAATTTTTGCTTCTAGTGTGAAACGAAAAAAATTGTCATTATACTCTCATAAAACAAATCAGAAACCGTCCCTGACCTAGGCCCAGATGGTAGAAAATTATTTTATAATACAACAGTGTAGGTCTAAAGTTCCATTTAGGCTATAGGACTAGATAAAATTAATACTTACATTACATGTTTGACAAGCCTAGCCAACCCTAGGCCAGCACAACCTTGTTCTGACACACTTCCCGCACAAATAACTAGTTTTGATTACTAAAAGCCTAATGCAGATAAACAATAGTATGATTGTCCACCTAGGCTATACAAAAATGTTCGGAAATAATACACATATTCTTTTCTTTTTTAGCCATGTTTAGCCATGATCAAAGTCAGCTTGCTGCTACACACAATGTCGAAGCAAGGTGTCGAATATGAGCGTGCTCATCTGTTTGCTTACATAATTGCAACAATCAAATGATTTCATGCAACTCGTCTTTCGATTGGCCCGCGTTTATGAAGGCACTGCCATCTAGAATAAATATAGAACGTTTTCGAGCTCTTTGCTACGCAAATCTTTTTAAAGTGTCTGGATTTCGTGAACCTCACCCCAGGTGAATAACAGCAATACTCTTTCAACTCACAACCATGGAGGTATGAATAATGTAAGGAGGCAGTGTGGCGTCGTCAAAACCATAGCCACTTTGAACGACAATGGTGGTCGGCGAGAGCCTCGAACCCAAAGCAAGGTCGTCGGTATTATTAAAGCTCATTGTCAAAGCTATGAACATTTCAAAACAAACAAAAACGCAGCACATCAACAAAAATTACATTTCACCTCTTTATTATTCACTCTCATATTAATACAAGAGTTATTATCAATGTTTTAAGTATAATACTAGGAAAACGCTTAAGTCCCGCCGCGTTGTTGGATGAGCGTAATTGGTGCACTAAGTTGCCATGTGTTACGCGGATTTTTACTGTTGTTCTGTGAAAAAATCATTAATTAGTCGAAGATTTTTTTTAAATAAATGAAATTAAATAAAAAATTAACTTTATTTTTTTAATTAATCGTAATTATAAAAAAGAAAAAAATCGCAAAAATGAAATTTTCATAAGAAACAGTTATTCGATTGCGCTCAAATTTTACACAAATATATTAATTCATAAAATAAAGGTTCTGTGAAAAAATCATTACAATCGGATAAAGCATGTAGGAGTTATAAGTCGAAGAAATGTTTTAAAATTCGAAAAAAATCGTAAAATTGCGTTTTTTATGAGAAAAATTTCCCGATTGCGCTCAAAAACGTGGCAGTTCTAAGTTCAGAGATTTCGAAGGCCTCCATAAAATTTCATCACAATCGGAGTATCGGTTTAGCCGGAATCGTGTTAACAGACACACAAAAATACAAAAAGAAAAAAAAAAAAAAAAAAAAAAAAAAACATTCCGGATTTTTTTTTCCAGTGTAGTGAAATGGAATCTTCGCTTCGCTCGCTACGCTCGCTACGCTCATCCAATCAGCTGTTTCAGTGCCGCCATTTTAACAAAGCAGCCGTCGATGGTAGTCGCCATATTGGTCAGCACCAACGAGAAGCTGTAAAAACTGCGAAAAACTCTATGTTTTATTAGCCGCCATATTGGTCAGCACCAACGAGAAGCAGCAAATACTGCGATCAGGCTGGATCAGACGTTCAAAACGGCCACGTTGATTTGTACAGCCACAGATAGCGCATGCTGTCTCCTTACATTATTCATACCTCCTTGCTCACAACCCATGACGTTTTCCACGATACCGTTCAAGAATACCAATTCCTTCGAAAACGAAAACGACTTCGTTTTCAAATTGCGTTTTCAACTCATCTCCCACGAACTCAAGAATTGGGGTCCAGTCCTTATACCGTCGTTTACACCATGGTTATACCACCTATACCCAGGATGTACATGAATCCGGGTCTAGATATTTTACATCCTCTTGTTATTGCTAATACCATAGAAATTAAATCAACTTTGATAACATTATTATATTTTAACAAATAATTTTGCAATGGAACTTGAAATAGTAATGAGATCACACACATAACAAAAACTAGTAGAAATACAGCCAAACCTTACCACACTCAAAAGAAATGAGATCTAAAAAAAGGGCCAAGCTCATTCTACCCTTCTACTTTTGTGCATTACTTAATTCAAAAACGTACAGTGTCCCATAACAGCATCCTCGAAAAGTTGGCAAAATAAAATTTGATGTTATTACTTTAAATTAATTAAAAAAAAGAACTTGGTTGAACTATTACGTTTACTTTTAATAATCGCAAATTCCTTTTTGCCCAGCTTTTCGGGATGCTGTTAGGGGACCTGTACGTTTAAAAAAGAAGCGCAATGTGGGGGGTAGATGAGTTTGCCCTTTTTTTATATCTCTTTTTTTTGAGTGTGTAAGGGTTTTGGGTGTATTTTAAAGTTTTTTTTATGAGTGTGATAGTTCTTACCGATAGCGTGACTATGGGTGTGGTTTGCGTTGGAGGTGTGCTGTTCGCTACTATTGCTACTATATCGCTGCTATTGCAAAACCTTTGGGTGTGTTCAATTCTTACCGCGCGGGCTTTTTTTGGGGGTTTTCGTTGGGGTGTGCTGTGTCGCTACTATTTCTCATTCCGGCCATTGCAAAACCCTTTTGTGGTGTGGCCTATAGTTTTTTACCGAAGCGCGACTATAGTGGGTTTGCGTTGGGGGTGCGTGCCTATATTGTACTATATCGCGGCCATTGCAACCTTTGTGTTGTGGCCTATAGTTCTTACCGCAGCGTGACTTTTGGTGGTTTTTCGTTGGAGGTGTGCTGTGCGTACTTTGCTACTATTCGCTGTATTCAACCTTTTGTGGTGTTTCTATAGTTCTTTCCGAAAACGCGACTATAGTGGGTTTAAGTTGGAGGTGTGCGTTCGACTATTGCATACATATCAGGCCATTGCAAAACCCCTGTGGTGTGCCTAGTTCTTACCGCAGCGTGACTTTTGCGTGGTTTGTGTTGGAGGTGAGCTGTGTCGCTACTATGCTACTTATCGCAGCTTTTTAAACCTTCGTGTTGGGGCCTATGTTTTCCGCCGTGATTTTTGGGGGTTTTTGTTGGGGGTGGCTGTGTCGCTACTTTGCTTTATATCGCAGCTATTGAAACCCTTCTGTGGGGGGCCCCCAATAGTTCTTACCGCGCGTGACTTTTTGCTGGTTTGTTTTGGGGGGTTGCGTGTCCCTAATATTGCATTTATCGGGCATTGCAACCTTCTTTTTTTTGGGCCTTAGTTCTTACCAAGCGGATTTTGGTGGTTTGGGGGGGGGAGGTGTGCTGTGCCGCACTATTCTATAATATCGCAGCTATTGCAACCTTCTGTTTTGTGGCCTATAGTTCTCCCGCAGCGTGACTTTTTTGTGGTTTGCTTGGAGGGTTTTTGGTTCCTACTATTGCTCTATATCGCGGCTTTTTCAATTTTTTCTGTGTTGGGCCCTATATTTCTTACCCAGCGTATTTTTGTGGGGTTTGCGTTGGAGGGTGCTGTCGCTCTTTTGCTCTATATCCGGCATTGAAAACCTTCTGTGTTGGGGCTATGTTCTTCCGGGTGACTTTTGTGTTTTTTTCTTGGAGTGTGCTGTGTCGCTATTTGTCTAATGCGGGCATTGCAACTTTCTGGGGTGTGGCTTAGTTTTCCCGCAGCTTGTTTTGGGGTTTGGTGAGGTGTCTGTGTCGCACTATTGCTATATATCGGGGCTATTGCAACCTTTCTGTGGGTTCCCTATGTTCTTCCCGCAGCCCGGTTTTTTGGTGGGGGGGGGGGGGTTTTGTTTGGGGGGGGGAATATAGCGCGGTTTGCTTGGGGGTGTCTCTGTCGCTACTTTTGCTTCTATATCGCGGCTTTGAAAACCTTCTGGGGTGGGCCTTATTCTTACCGCAGCGTGCTATAGCGGGGTTTGCGTTGGGGTTTGCTGTGTCTCCCTTTTGCTACTATATCGGGGGCTATTGCAACTTTCTGTGTGTGGTCTATAGGCCTTTTTCTTCCCGAAGCGTGACTATTGCGTGGTTTGCGTTGGGGGCTGGGGGCGGTGTGTGCGTCATTTTCTCGGACTATTTGGGCGGGGGTTCGCCTCCAACTTTCCCCCACTCAGCATTTGCTTGCTGTGACAACCTGCATTCACGTGGGAAATGATTCAACTTCAACAAATTTAAAAACTTTTTTATTTTTTTCTAAGGATTTGGCTGTATAATGTTTGTGGTGTTTTTTGGGGCAAGGTTAAGACCCTCAATGGTTGGGCCTCTTTAAATGTGGACCGCTCTTTTATTACGATTTTACTTACTCAAACCGTAAACAAGCTAAATTTTTTCTTTTTAACCATAAATTATAATTAAAATACTTCAAAAAAAATGCCCGTTTAAAAGTTTTTTTTGTAACTTTTTTTTAACACGTTTTTTTTTTAAAAGAAAAATTTTGTGAAAGTTAGTGGTTTGGAAATTTCTTAAATGGCTTTAGCCTGTTCTTTTTTTTTCCAAAATAAAACTAGAGCATCGTCCAATCTAGAAGGGCCCTTTTTTTAAGACGTTCCTTAAAACTTTGTACAAATATACTCTCAAAGACGCAAAATATGCTTCCGAAATCCCCCCCCCTCTTTTGGTAATCAGCATTTTTTGACCTAATCCTTCCCCAAATTATAAAAAAAAAATATTGGTATTTCAAAAAAGGGCGTGGGTACGTCTAACGTCAATATTCTTTTTTTAAAAAAATCTTCCAAGGTCACGGGGCATAAATACTCCCATGCTTTTCTTAGGGGAGAATTTGGCCGTGGGCCCTACCAAAAAAACACAAAATTGTATAATTTGTTTCTTGCCATGCCTATAGTGGCCCCAATATTTTTTCTAGTAATTTCTAAATTCATATTGAGTTACATGAGTGAAAAAATTTTTTTTTTTTAGTTTAGCGGGTGAATCCCCCTTTAACCAAGTCAAAATTCAATAATTAGACGATGACGCAGCGAACGTGTCTACAACGCACTCGATCGGCCCCTTGGTCTGATTAATTCTGTTAAATGTTAAAATGTCTTTTCTGTCCAGGCTCATAGGGCCCGAACGGCCCAAATAGACCAGCTAAAATTTTTAAAACGACATCATGACCAGGAAACTGAGAATGCTAACAAAATGACACAACCATTACGTTTTAAAACCTGCAAGAAATAAAAAACTGAAAAATTCGTTGAAATGTAGGGGAATTTTTTTAAACGACAAGGGTTTTCTTTTGAAATAATATTTTTGTTTGTTATTTACCTGGCTGTGAAATGCCGTGCCAAAGGGTTAATCGAATTTTTGGACTCAAGGTCCCCCCCAAATTCCCGCTCGAGATTGAGAAAACCTTGCAATTTTTTTTACTTTTCCCTACGGCCATGTTTTCCGTAGTTTTGTCACAGATATGGACTCCTGGTTATATCTTTTAAAAAACTGTTAAAAAATTTAAAAAAAATACTCCAAAAATAAAAAATTTTTCCCGCCCAAAAAACCCCGTCTCCCCTTTTGGGCTATAAGTGCGCTTTACCCAACTCGACGGGGGAAAAAACGCCAAAGCGTTGTTAGACGAGTGAGGGGTCATGTGTTGAGACACGGAAACATTTGCATTTAAGTTTGTAATTATATGGGTATAGATAATGGGTTTTAAGTTGATTGGTATAAGGGCACGTCAACTGTAAGGTAATAATGCACCACTTTATCTATGATAGGCTAGGGAGACCTTGGAGGGAAAAAAAATTGATAAAAAAGGTTAAAATTTTAGGTTCTATTTTAACAACAATGTTTTTTTGGGAAGAATTAAAATTTTTGAAGTCAAGAGGGGCCGGCACTGGCCAAAAGACGAAACTTGCACCCAAAATTTCCCCAAAAATCCCCACGGGATTGAGTAAAAACCCTTTCAACTTAGCTCGTTCTCGTACTGGCTATGTTTCTTATACTATTCTGCAAAGTTAAAAAACTAAGAAATTATTTATTTTTTGTATTATATTTTAAAAACCAGATGGTTGGCATGCAAATAAATACATGACAAATAATCCCCTAAATTTTTATGTCTTTTTTAATTTTTTAATATACAAAAATTTGGGGTTTAGCGACAGAAAATAAAATTGGTTTGTGCAGGACTTAAAAAAGTTATCCATGGGTTTTTAAAACTCCTTGGTTCGTGGATCTTGATCCTGCCCTTGTACAAACAAATTTAAAGATCAAACAGGAATTTTTTTTTTTAAAATTTTTTTATTATTTTATTTTTTTTATTTTATTTTTTTTTTACTGTATGGGCCGTGTTTAATTTTTATTTTTTGCAAACAAAAAAAACATTCACGCCGCCATTAATTTGGCGTCTTTCCGTTTTTTTATAAAAAAAAGGGAAACGCCAAATCGTTTTTAGACAGTGAGTGGCCAGGGGTTTTAGTACCGGGAAAATTCCCTTTTTTTTCCCCCTACCTTTGGGCCCCCCTAGCCTATCATAGGCTCGGGGAAAAAATCCAAAAAAAAAAAAAAAAATAAAAAAAAAAAAAAATTTTTCCCCCCAAAACCCAAACCCAAAACCCTTTCCCCCCAGTTTTTTGGGTTAAGTTTTGATTAATTAATTTTATTTTTTCGTTCTATATCAAATTAATGAAATGTTGGGCCCATCCCTTCCCCTTTTAAATTTTGGAATTTGGGCGTTTCCCCTAGTTTTTTTTGAAAATTTTTTTACATTGATGTTTTAAAATTATTTAAAAATTTTTTTTTTTTTTGTTAATTTACAAATTGGTTTTTCAAAAGATTAAGGGTTGGTTTTAAACCCCTTCCAAAATTTTTAAATTTTGGGGGGGCTTAAAAATTGGAAAAATTTCCCGGCGGGTGGATATTTTTTTGTAATTTTTTTTTTTTTTCCCTTGCAATGCTTTTTTAAACATTTATTTTTTTATTTATTTTTTTTTTTTTAATTTTTTTAAAATTCCCATTGTTATAAAAAAATTTTCAAAGGAGGCCTAATAAATAAAAAACATAATAACCAACAAGAAAAACATTTGTAAAAATTTTTAAATAGTAACTTCCAAAAACTTAAAACCCAATTTTTATACAATTTAAAAATTAAATAATTAATTACTATCAAATATAAAAGTTAAGGGAAAAAAAAAAAAAAAAAAAAAAAAAAAGAAAAAGAAAAGGAAAGAAAAAAAAGAAAAAAAAGAAAAGAAAAAAAAAGGGAAAAAAAAAAAAAAAAAAAAGAAAACGAAAAAAAAAAAGATTTATAAGAAAATAAAAAAGAAAGAGGGAAAAAAAGGAAAGAAAAGGGAGAAAAAACTTTAAAAAAAAACCCAAGGAAATTTTTCATTTCCCCTTTTTGGGTTCAATCGAAAACAATTTAAATTGAGGGAGGCAGCATTTTATTTTTGTTTTTAAACCTAAAAATTAATTAAAATTTATTCTATGATTTGGCTAACTTTTTCAACTTTTCTTTCAAAGCAATACGTCACCCACCATTACCTAAAGTCCCTGTAAAATATGAACGTTTAGCCCCCCCTTTTTGGGCGAATCACCCCAAAGTCCGAAAAAATCGTCTTAAAAATTTTTTTTGAAAAATCGATATTCATGAAAAAATTTCTTCGATAAACCCCAAAAGCGTGGCAGGGCAAATTCAAAATTTCGTAGGTCCCCTCCAATTTTTTATCAAGACGATATGCGTTTGCCCCGGATCGTGAAAAAAAACCCAAGAAAAAAAAAAAAAGAAAAATCATGACTAAATTTTTTTTAGGGGTCAGTGAATTGAAGTCTTCGCTTCGGTCATCCAAAAAAACCCAACTCTTGTGATTGATTGGTTATCGAGTCCTATATTTTGGAGGTTTGAAAAGTCATTGAATTACAAAGTTAGTTACCCATTAAAAGTTGCACAGTACATAGTTCACCTGATCTGGCTGCAGGCTTACGCTTAATAACACCCCAAAACCGATCAGCTATAGTGCAAGTAAGAAAAAATGCAATTTCATTGATTTATTTCGTCATTTGTATTGGATTGGGGGATATTGGAGATTACCCCCCTAAAACCCCCTTTTAAATGAGCTGCCCAATACGGGCTCTCTGGTGGGGAACTATATTGGTAGAAGGAAGGGTTTTTAATTCTAGTAAAAATTTATGATATTGTTTTTAAACATGTTTATTAAAATTGGTTTATTAACATCAAGTTATATTTCAAAATGACACCTTCATTCCCGACCCCCCATCACAGTACTTATCCAGGGAGTCATAGTAAATTTTAAACCTTGATTTGTATCAGTCTTTCGTTTTTTTGGGACCTATCCCCGGGACTACACCCTTATCAAATTACTTAAGTATTTTATATTTAAGGATTCGTTTCTATAAAATGCCAACACTAAAGGGGGAGGTGTTAAAAATTAGTTGAGGAAATGAGAGTGGGTCAAAATTTAAAATTTAAAAACTCAACAAAATGATGAGTAATTTAAATAATTAAATTGTGCAAAACTACCCTTTCTCCTATTCAAATTTAGGGCATAGGGGCCCCGGGTGAAATATGTTTGCTCCCAGTACGAATATTTATTACAAGTTAATATGTTACACACCATAAATATCATTAGGGTATTAGGGGTGGGGTGAGAAAAAAACGTGTTTTTGGAAAGGATTTGGATGACTGGACCAAAACATGAAAAAAAATTTTTTGAATAATTTCTTTCTCATAATAACACCTTGTTACCATTTCAATTTTTTTAAAGGGCATCAAACCCTGGGGTTTCCGTGAATTAAAAACCAAATTTTTTTTTGAATTGTAAAAGAAACTATCAAACCTAAATTTTCGTAAGTAAAAACACGGTTTAAAAAAAAAAAAAATACTGGCGGATGCGCGCCCCATCCGCTAGATGACGTCGATATTGCGTCCTTGCAACGGAAAAATATTTGACAAGCGCGACAAAAACTATCTCTGTAGACTGAAAGATAAAGCGTAAACCAAAAACGAAAAATCCTCGCTACCGTGGTATTTTTTCTACAAGAAAATTTCAAAGTAAACATTTTGTTGGGAAAAAAAACATGATTTTTAATAATTTTAAAAGTATTTCAAACACGTATTTATAGTGTATTTTCGATGACCTCTAAAAAATAAATGATTTAAAAAAATTTTTATATTTTAACACTGGCATATACCATATGCATGCAGAAAAAAAAATAAATTATGGTTGTGTAGTTCTTTTGAAATTGTGCTTATTGGTGATACATTTTATGCGTGTTTGCTCTTCGTTTTACCCAGCGACCAGATTGAAGTGTGTAAAGAGCCCACCCATCTTTTCGAAACTTTCCCTTCTTTCAAGCTACTCGTGGGGACCTTCTATTTACCTTTTCTCTTCAAACCAAACCCAAAAATGTTACCTTAAATTTCACTCCACCCCAAACCCCCTCTTATGGTCACCTAGTCGCATTGATGGCAAAAAAAATTACACGAGCTGACACATGAAATTTTTTGGCATCACACTCTCGGGGACTCTTATATCGAATCGAAAGAATATGCTCCAAAAAAAATAGTGGGTTTTTTATGCTCAGGAGGGGTTTAAACCCATTGTTGACCCCCATTTTGAAATTAAATATCTTCCCACTCCACTCCACATCTCTACGGGCTTTTTTTTCTGGGTATATCACAAGCAAATCGTGTTTTTTTTTCTCCAAAAACGAGCTATACGCATCATCACAGGACCTCATGGCAGAGATCCTGCCGTAAACCTTCGCCAAATTAAAACTGCCCGTAAGTAAGGTAAGGTATAACCCCCTGGTCAGTACTTTATACGCTTGCAGCTATTTTTTGTACGTACACATTCAAAATACTTCCTAAAAAAAACTATCCATCCATAAATATAACCCCTGTCTTTTTCTTCATTCATGTCCCCCATCAAAAACCCCACGCAATATTCCAAAAAACCCAAATAAACCCCGCTTCTTCCTTTTAACAAAAAGCTCCCAAAACCATTGAGACATAAAAGTTCTACTACACATTAGCTTTAAAAGCTTTTTTAATGAAATAGCTTTTTACTCCAAAACGAATTTTCCCAAAGATTGCCCCTTTGCCCTCCACTAAAAACTGTCCCTTTTATTTAAATCTTACTATAATCCTTTTCATTTTTAAATCATGCCATAGCTACGTTTTATTATGTTTCACCTAAATCGTTTTCAATTAAATTTAAAAAAACCTTTTTTTTCAAACTTTATTAATAAATTTTCAAAAATAGAAAAAATTTTTCTTGGGGGGTTTCCCCTTTAAAGGGGGGAAAACTAGAGTTTTTTTTGTGTTTTGGGCGATATAAATTTTTTGGGAATTAGGTTTTAAAGGAATTAATTTTAATTTTTGTATCCCATTATGTTTTTCAATAAAGTAAAATTATTTATTAATAATTTTTTAATTTAGGCGGGGATTTGCACAGAAAAACCTTGCCTGGAGGCCTTACCAAATTTCCTGACAAATTTTCGTCGAAAGACCCAGACTGTGATTTCGGGCTAAAGACATATACTGTAATTTTATGCCACGGGGGGCCTTATACCGAATTTTTTTTTTCAAAGCCCCTGCAATTGATCTCAGTCAGACACTGGGGGGATTTTAAATTTACCTTTTCCCGGGGTAAAGGCGTTTTTTGGCAACCCTGCGTTTTGGGGTTTAAAGCTTCCAGGGGTTTTCCCGAGGCCAAACCTCTTCCCCTTTTGCCCAACGCAAGGGGGTTCGGTGCTACGGCGATTCGGTGTAAAGACCCCATGCTCAAAAAACTTGGACAAAATTAAAATTTAATTTTTGGTGTAAACGGCGTTTTTATGCTAAGGCATTTCTGTGCTAATACCCCAAACCCTATAAATCCCCCTATAGTGGGGATCATGTAAGCTAGGTAGGCTCTATACTTATTAAGTGTAACTTTTTAAAAACAATTTTCTAACTTATTTTATGGGAAATGTTTTTTAAAAACTGTGTTTTAAAAAAATTACTTATTATAAGTTATTTTTTTTAAAACACAAAGAAATACTCGTTGACCCAGGAGTAAAATATTGTGATTGTGATTTTTTAAGATAGGATAGATTTATTCTTGGCCTTCAAGTCCACTCGCTACCCCTTTCCCCCGGTTTTTGGGATTGAGAGGGGGTAGTGTATTCCCCAAAAATAAGGGCGAGCTCTGGCCGTTGGGGGGCGTTTGCAGAGAAGCTTTTTTTTTCAACCCTTTTTTTTTCACCGCCTTACTCTTTTATTTTCTTTTTTTAATTTTTTTTCTCCCTACTTGCCGGCCCTCTCTGCAACGGCACTCCCCCGTTTTCCCCCCCAGTTAAACCCATCCTATCCCAAAATCCTCACTCCTTTCCATTTTTTTTTTTTTTTCCTTTACGTTCCTCCCTTTAGAGGGGGAAAAAAGGTATAAACCCAATTATGGAAAAAGAAAATTTGGGATTCCAATCCTTGAATGGGCACTGTAACTCTACTGTTGAGTGCCTAAAAAAACATTAACTAACTTCTAACTGGGGTTTTTCTAAAATTTTTAACTGACTATACTAACTTAACATTAACTATGGCCATCAAAAATCCAACTCGCAACCTTCTCGTGTTTGGCCCCTATTAGGGGAGTATTTTAATCACCCCCCGAAATATGGCGAGCCTGGGTTTTGTCGTCGGGGGTGCCCCTTCCCTTTGACTCCCCCCGACGGCGACGACAATGACAACACGGACGGTTTAACACAGCGATGCGCCCAACTTGGGGGAACCCCCCCCCCTGCCCCCCCTACGCTTGGGGCTGGTTCGACCAGCCGGGCCTGTCCCCCCCTTTTGCCCCCCCCGCGTCTCCCCTTTCGTCCCACCCCTTAAAAGAGAAAACTGGTGGTAACTAAAACTTTAGAATTTTTTATTTTGGGAGGCGCGAAAAATTTAGCTTTTAAAAGCGCCCAAAAAACCTACTAATCTAATACTAATAATAACTTAAAAAAACTAATTGGCTTACTTGGAAGCCTACTTTACATTTAGATTACTTTTCAAGTATCTAAATTAATGACCTTGTGCTTTTTGTTCTAATTTTCATTAAAATTGCCTTTGCACAGTTATATTTTTTTCAAAAGAGCTTGATACAAGTAATGTTATTAAAAAATTTGAGATAAATTTCCCCCCCTACTTGGAAAACCCAAAACCCATCCTTTTATTTGTCGTTTGAATAAATTTTTTTGGTGGCACCCCGCACGTATGGTACAGGGATAAAATTGATATTTGGGGCCATGAAATACCCATTTTGTTGGCCAATACTTTTAGTTTCCTAGGAATGGCCCCAAATACCATTTTTTTTGCTTTTGTTGAGATGCAAACATATTTTTTCTGTCTTGTCATGGGGAGGGGAAGCAAAGGGGGTCATTAGGACCAGTATACTTTTCCTAAGTAATTATTTAAATTTTGAAAAAGTTCTTGGTAGAGATGTTTTTTGGGGTTTTTTTTAGTATTATTTTTATTAGGTTTTTGGATTAGGGTTTAATGGTTCAGTTTAAAGTTTCCCTTATGCCGCCCCATCCTAGTATACCAATTTGTATCTTTGGAAATAAGTGCATATAAACCAGCTTAGTGTGTAGTATTTAATACTTTTTTGAAATCTATAAAACTAAGGGTGCGAAAACCCAGGTGTGTACTTTTTCTTTTATTTGGTGTTCCAGTTAAGGTGACATCCTAGTTATCCCAGGTACTTTTTTTTCTTTAATACTAAAGGGATTTACAGTGTTTGGGTATGTTGCAATTTCTATGTGATTTTAAAATTTCCATGGAATTGGGGGGTTGCTAAGGTTGCAGTAAAGGAATAAATACTGTTTTTGATAGATTTAGTGTGAGGAGTAGGTTATTTTGTAACCATTTATATATCTTTTGTAGCCCAGCTGATGCTAATTGTAGTGTGTTTTCCCAAAGAGTTAACTAGTGAAGAGGACCGCTGTGTCATCAGCATACATAATAATGTTGCCCTTTATATCCATCGTTTACGTATATTAAGAACAGGATTGGTCCTAGGACAGTGCCTTGTGGTTACTCCAAAGTATATGCCATATTATGGACTACTACATTCATTGCCTATATTACACATATTGTGTTCTTTGTGAGAGGTAGTTTGCAAACAGTTTGTTACTAGTACCTCGAATACCGTATTTGTCAAGTTTGTGAAGAAGAAGTTTATGGTCCACAGTATCGATGGCTTTGGATAAATCCAAAAGGACTACGAGATGGTTTTACGAGTTGTCCAATGTTTGGTATATTTCACCAGTTAATTTGTAAAATAGCATTGTTAGTACTTAGTCCTTCTCTGAAACCAAATTGATTTATAGACAGAATGTTGTTTGTTTAGGAAATTTACTATACGTGTTTTCATGCACTTTTCGAGGAGCTTAGAGAAATGTGTTAAGGTTGAGATTGGCCTATAATTTTCTTTGTTTAATTTGTTGCCGGCTTTATAAATGGGGGTTATGTAGGCAACTTTAAATGATGATGGAAATACTCAATGCACCATGCTTAGATTAAATATATGGCACAGTGGTTTAAGTAAATAATTTTGTAGGTATTTTATAGTTTTAACAGATATGTTGTCATGTCCTGAAGCGCTGGAATTGTTTAGTCCTTGTATGTGTGCAGCGATTTCCTGTGGAGTAACTGGATGAAGGAACAGTGAGTTACGCGGTGTATGGAATTTGTCTTTCTTTCTTTGTTTAGTCTTCATTCATCATCAATCACATTGTATTGTATTATATCATACCTATTACTCGATACTAGTATTATACCATACAAGTAATATAGCCTATACCTATAATTTGATTCACATGAAATTTATTTTATTTATTTATTTATTTATTTATTTAACGTCTATCCTATTCAGCTATAAAAACTGATTTACAAAGGAGGACAACTAAATAAATCTAATTACATAGATGCAGACACAACAATGAACTACATTTAAGTAAATATTTGAAATAGTAATATTACAACAATGCATTAAATATTCAACAAATTTGATAACAAATAAAAAGGATATTAAATGCAATTTATGAATGAATCGAATATATAAAAAAAGGGGGTGGGGAATGAAAAGAAAAGAAAAAAGAAAAGAAAAGAAAAAGAAAAGAAAAGAAAAAAAGAAAAAAGGAAAGGAAAAAAAAAGAAAAAAAGAAAGAAAAAAAAAAAGAAGAAAAAAAAAAAAAAAAAAAACGAAAAGAAAAAAAACTGATTTATTAGACGATCCCACTCAAACGAATATGAGTTTGCCAAAATCAGGAACAGCAAATCAGGGAGTAATCAATCTTTCGCGGAAGAAACCACCTAACGCGAATCTTCATTCTTGTGTTCAACCATCATTCTTGTGTTCAAATCTTGATAACAATTTAGTGCAAAAGATCTTGACTCTAATATATAATTATATCAGATATATAATTATTTAAAATTGTTCAAGTCAAAAACTGATCACAGCAATGATACAGGACACCTAACTCAAGTTGCAAGTTCCACCAGTGGGCGGCAACCGTGGGCGGCAACCAGACAATCTAGGCAGAAAAATATCAATTGAAAATACATTGAATACATCAAAATCAAAGCAATAATGAACAAACAAAGAGAACAGCAAAATCATGAATAAGAACATATGAAGATAAATTAACATTACACAAACACAGAGACAATGCTCCACAAATAAATAGTAAAAATCAATTCTTCTTTGTTCTTTGATTCATTATCATTGCTTCAATTTTACTTTTAAATTGTACTATTCCTAGCTCAGTAAATTGGCTTCTAATATCATAAGAAATTGAATTCCAAAAGGATACTCCTCTGTACAAGAATGACTTTCTTAATGATTCAGAAATTAATTTAGGAACTTTCAAAGAGTTCATTAGAATAGAATTTCTATCACGATCAACAAATTGAAAAATATTGGGTAAAATACCTGAATACATACCTTTCAATATTTTGTATGTATTTACCAGTACGCTATATTTCATTCTTTCCTCAATCGTGAAGCAATCAGATTGTAAATCTTGGCTCATAGGAATTGAATCAAACAGATGGGCAATTCTCTTCTGAAGTACAACATATTCGGTAGAAGGTCTTACTGCCCAAACCACTAAACAATAATCAATAATAGAGTGAATATAAGAATCTACAAGTAACCTCAACATTCTATCTGTTACAAACCTCTTCATTCTATAATTCCTATTGCTGATGATACTTTATTACATACATATTCATAATGTTTCTTAAAATTTAAATTACAATCTAAGAAAACTCCAATATATTTAAATTCATATACTCTAGAAATTAGATTACCATTACAATTCAACGTCAAATGAATGTCATTCATGCTTCTATCATTAGCCTTATGAAAAATCATAAAATTTTTTTACTATAATTAATATCAAGTTCCTGAGTTTTAAACCAATCATCCATCCTCTTTAAAACTTCTTGAAGACGTTTTGCGATCTCTTCAACATCCACACCTTCTAAATAAAAGACCAAGTCATCAGCATATAAAATATAATTGATTCCCCCCATTATAGTAGATATATCATCTATGTAAAGAATACATAAAAGGGGTCCTAATATTGATCCTTGCGGTACTCCACAAAATATATTGAATACTTTTGAACTATATTTTGCAAGATTGATAAACATTTTTCTTTTTAAAAAGTAATCCGCAAATATTGATAACAAATAAGGACTTATGTTATACCTGGTTTTTAGTTTTATTAAAAGAGGTAAAAAAGGTACTGAATCAAATGCTTTCCTAAGATCAACAAAAACAGCTCCAACCTTACCATTCCGCTTGTCAATCCCTTTATAGATAAAATCTGTAAATGCTAGAAGGGCACTTTGCGTTGATCTACCTTTCCTAAAACCATGTTGGTTTTCACTTAAACCTTCAGATGCATCCACTTCATGTTTCAATTTTCCCTACAATTGGAAGAGTTGATATAGGTCGATAAGAATTCCTATCACTCTTTTTACCTTTACCCTTATTAATAGGTGTTACCCTTGCCAATTTCAGCTGTGTTGGGAAATCACCTACAAGAAAGAAATGGGAAATTAGATACGACAATAATCCGACTATTGATGCGCATTTCTTGAATACTATGCATGGAATCTCTTGAAGTGTTGTCGAGCTTTTAATTTTAAGGCGTTTAATTGCTGAAATGACTTCTTCATTAGTTACCTTTACATGCGGGAGATCATCTGCTTCTTTTCTATTTAAATCTTTAAACTTACCAATTTCACTGGAAAAATCTACATCGTTCACAACAAAACTTTTCTGTAACAAACAGCAAATGTCAGGATTAGACGTGTAGGATACCCCATTCTCTGTCAATGAGGTTATGCTACACTCTTTTTTCACTTTGTTACCTGTCAACTTATTATAAACTGACCATAAAGATTTTGAAGAAATATCATTATCAAAAGAAGACTTAAAATGCTCACGCTTAGAAAAACGAATCTGATTATTTACCTTATTTCTAACTTTCTTGTATTCCTCCCACGTTGATGGCCTTCTAAAAATTCTGAATTCTTTGCGCAAGTGGTCTCTCCTATGCATGGATTTCCTAATATCTGCTGTTAACCATGGGGCTGGTTTTCCTTTAACTCTTAATTTCAAGGGGGGTGCTTGCTCATTTAGAGTTTCCACGGTTACTTTAACAAACATTTCTAATTTATCATCTGAATTTACCGCCATACCAATTGAATCACTTATTATTGAAAGGGACCGTAAGTCCAAAATTATGGGGTTTGAGTTAGACTATGTATTATTGTAGCGAGAAATAGACGCATCGTTTTGGTTTGAAAGGCACAGAAGTGTACTCTATGTTTTAACATTGGAATATTTCGTTATTTGAAAGGGCGTAAGTCCACGACATTTAAATTCATTCCCGCCGACACGTTGGATTTTAAATTTCTGCTTCACGTTAATAAAGCTATTCCATACCTTTACTGGAACTAAAGTAATTGAGCCTAAATATAAGGTGAATTGTAAAGAACATTTACTTGATACTCAGACTATGTTTTGGATTATGCCTTTTCAATAATAAGTGATTCAATTGGTCAATGGGACCCTTGATTACTCCATGTACCTGCTTCCAATCACATTCTTAGTAATTTCTAGTATTTCAAATTTAGGAGAAACTTTTGCTTATTAATCTTACGAAACACAATAAAATTATTCATGATCACTTAATCCGTACACTTTATAAGACTGACTGAAAATATTTCATTGTGATTTATAAACGTGATCAATATTAAAGTAGCGACCGATATTAACCCTAGTAACGATTTTATCAATTGCACCATCCATGTTCAGTGAGAATTTTGAAATGATTTACGTATGTCTCTACTCAAATGACATGTTGAAATCACCTAGAAAAAATAATCATTAGCTTCCATTAATTTTTACAACTATCAAAATCATCTGAAAATTCTTCTAACTTTACGTGTGGACAGCTTTATAAACTGCTGTAGAAATCATTGTTTCATTTGGAAGCCAGAATTACTGACTGCAACTCAACAAATCCATCGGAAATTTAACTTTACACTCAACTACACTTGCACATGAATTCTCAGTCAATATAATAACTAACCCTCCCCTTCCTTCACGATCAAATCTTAGCATTTTATAATTGTCAAACGTAATAAAACCATCTAGAACAGAATTCATCTAGATATGTTTACAGCAAGCAAATATTCAAATGTACGTGTCAAGATAAACCTCAACTGATCTAGATACTTATCCAACTTACGTATATTAAGATTCCAGCTTCATCCTTTGTTGCAACACTGGCAAACTTTAGCATATCTCATTACTTGAGACTCTTCGTCGACATCATGATAAAAAGATCGGTACACTTAGAGGGGGAAATAACAATTCTATACATATGCATCCTCGTCCCGCAAAACTCTTCTGTCTATTCTTCATCATAGACATCTTGACACCACATTGAAGACATCTGTATTCCAATGTCTATACACTTATTGCATTCCATCGTCCAAGCAATAATCGAAGGTCTTTGTCATATTTTACACATTTGATTTGAAAAAAGCTTTACATACGTAGCACTTTAGGCTTTTATTTTATATTTCTTCTGCAACTACAACGGTACAATACTTAACCATCTGATGAAGAATCACTTTAAAATCGAAAAGGTCTTATATAATTCAATTAACCTTATTCTGCTGTCAAGAAAGTGTAAACAAATAATATTGACACTTGGCTATAAAACAAAATAACAAACTTTTAAAGTAGCTTAATTTAAAGACTTTTAATCCCCACAAATCTGTAAAATAATGAACGGAGTTTACGTCAACTACTAAGTATTATACTATAATAGATATACTACCTTGTCTTAGGTACAAGTAAGGTTTAAAAATGATTTTAAATCTAATATGAACTATTTACTTCTGTCAGAATCAAATAAAACTTCAATTGTTTATGTTATTTTTCAGCTTTACCCACACAATTGAGTAAAACGACTGATTATTCTGTAAATAATGAAAACTAAAACTTCCCTTCAATGTCACTCGTAGTATAATTCTAGAAGATCAAGATGCAGTCAAAATTTGATATGGGTTTCTTGTATTTCCGTGTAAAGATAGAAAATTATCAGGAGATTTTCTAAGCTTGACAGATTGAAAAAAGACAAACGCATTGTCAAAAAGACAAACGCATTGTGCGCAATGCGCATTCTATTATACGAGGAAAACGCTTAAGTCCCGCCGCGTTGATGGATGAGCTTTTTTGTAAGTTTTAAGTTTGCGTAGGACCACTTTTCCTTTGCAAGTGCTTTTTGAATGCATTGTAGGTGATTGTTGTCAAGTTTCTATTGGTACTTGTTACTTGTAATTATAACCCCCAAAAAAAACACATATTAAAACCTTTATTCTATGGATTCTGACTAACTTTTTTCATCTTTTCTTTCAGAAAGCAAAACATCACCATTACCTTAATGCCCATGTAAAATATGAACGTTGTAGCCCCACCAGTTTGATCAGAATCAGCCCAAATGTCACGAAAATATCGTACTTAAAAACGAAAAAAAATTGTAAAAGTACGATATTCATGAGAAATATTTCTTCGATTGTACCCAAAAACGTGGCAGGTCTAAGTTCAGAGATTTCAAAGGTCCCCTCAAATTTTCATCAAGATCGCATATGCCGTTTGCCCGGGAGCGAGCGAAAAAACAGACAGAGAGAAAAAAAGAACAACATTGAAGCTAAATTTTTTTGAGGGGTCAGTGAAATAAAGTCTTTGCTTCGCTCATCCAATTACTCATTTTATGCCGTATTTTAGCCTTAGGAACTATTCACTCCCTCTTCACACAGAGGTGTTTAACTTGTACCAGATCGATAAAGAAGTTTTCTCCGTTGGGGAGTTCCCCCAACTCCCAAGTCAAAATGGAATCTAACGTCCTGCGCGCTGAGGGCGGCTGCAATGTAAAACTATAAAAGCACTGCACGCTAAATACGGTCAGTAGAATATCGATGTGCAGTGACGCTGAAATTAACAAATGACAGACGAAACGTCAAACTTCAATTTTATTTAAATCATTGGACTTTTAAAACGATTTACTTTTGATAAAGTGTTGCGCAGGCGTAACTGACATTTTCGTGCGAAATTAATTGAGATATCCCTTGTTTAAGCCTTACGGACGTAAGTGTAGCCTAGGCACAAGGCCACAATACAGTTCTCAGACGTAAGTACGCCCTTGGCATTCAAATCAAAACCTTAAGCAATCCCGATTGTTGCCCTAGGTCCTAGGCTTAGGTCTACTATATCAAAAATATCCTCATCAATAAAGATAGTTTGCTGTATGCGAAAACATTCGCCAACATTCGATCGTATATTTAATATTTTGACGTTTCACGCCATTCGTCGTCAACAACTGTTAACTACTAGTAGAAAAGAGACGTAGTATAATTAAAGTAGTTCCATCAATAGTCACACAGAGTCCCACGGAGCTAAAAAACGACTTTTTATTAACCCACGGCGGTGTAGGGAGGTGGCCCACACAGCACACCACGTTTTCAAAACGTTACTTTTTATGTTACAATGTTCCCAGAATGTTAGTTCAAATTATAACATCTATACAACGTACGAAAAATGTTATGTTTGTAACAATATTCTTTGGTTCTCAAAAACATTCTCACAACGATGTTACAACATTTAGTAACTAACATTTCGGTGGATAAAAACAAACAATATTGACCTTTACTTAGTAACTTTTTATTGACGATGCTACAATGTCGTGCCATTTTCCGTAAATGTCTTGGAAAAACCATGTGGAAAACGTTAGAAACTGGCTCATTTCACTTTCTGAGAACGTTCATAAAATAACCTCATACATTTGAAATCTCAACGGTTTTTTTTGCGGTGTGTGGGGTAGCTTGTCCCGTGTTGTCTGTGCTCTGCTCATTCGACAATCAGTCGTCGGGAGAGAAAGACGCGTGTACATGTGGCTGTTGTGTTTTAACGTGATGAGCGCGGCGGCAAAGGGCGGACGGACGGGAAGAGACGGAATGACTTTAAAAAAGGTGTGAAACGGGTCGTTTCGCCGCGTCGCGTCGTTACCTTACTCGTGTGTGAGTTTGACGTTTCGGAACCACTGTGGGTTCCATCTTCATCGATTGATTGCTGAAAGTGCGTTTGTTTCGTTGCCTCTCTCATTCGTGATCGTGTTTAAATGCTTTGACCAATGCCTGAAGGATTTTAATACCGCTGAGTGAGTGATTGAATTGTGTCAAGCTCATATCTTGGATTACCTATCTTTGCTTATACATATATCTATCTATTCCTATACCTTGCAGTTGATTCGTTTTTTACCAGCCACGCTCGCGCGTTTGTATCAGCCTTAAATTGATCATGGTCCCATGCTGTTAGGCTATAGGCCTACCATGGCTGCGACTTGAATAAAATGTTAAAATTGTCATAATTTGTGCCAGTGCTGTACGTTTCTTGATCTAGGCCTAAGTTTGTGTGAAAAGGTAATATGTTGCTGCACTAGCAAATGATTTCTGAAACTTGATTATTACTATATGGTTGCCACCATATGATCCCATTTCCAATTATCAATACATGAAAATTTAATTTAATTTATAATCGGTGTTTCGAAATAATATATACGCACAATCACTAGTATATCTTTACGTCATTCAGTGAGTACGTACTCGCGGACACCGATTTATCAATTATTCAATTAAATTTTTTTATCGATAATCAATCGATTATCCAATAATCGATTAATCATCGATAAATAGATATTTGCAGCAACCATGATTATTACATTATTTAAGAAGTGTAAAAGCAACGTTCTAGTAACGTTTCTCCATGTTACTATTTAAATGCTACCACAACGTTACATGAAACATGAGTATAACACCTTACAATGTTGTTACCTGGTCGTTTACACAACATTGTGATACAAGTTGCATTCCATGTTAAAAGCGGAATATAATGTAAAGAAACAAACCCATTCTCGAAACATAAAAATAGCTAAACGCAAGTACAATGATAAAATTATATTTTCCTCCTCAAATAAATTATCTTCACATAGATCCAAAACTGTCTGGCGAATGATCAAATCTGAAACTGTGCCCCCAACCACATTCAAAACATACATATTACTATTAACGATCAGAAAGTGGATAACCCTACAATAGTAGCAACTCTTTCAACAAATTTTTCAAGGAAGCCAGCTACATTCCTCCTCCCTCGCCCAGCTCACCTCCAAGCAACACACTTCCCTCTGTTCATTGCCATGAATATGATCCTTCATTAAGCAATGTTAATCGTCCAAATCAATCATTCTTTCTCTTCCCTACAAGTCCTCAAGAGGTCATTCACATTATTAAAAAGCTAGGTACAAAATATTCATCTGGTTTGGATGGTATTCGTATTCCGAGTGCAATTGTGACTAAAGCTTCCAGGCACTCTAGCTGTTCCCCTTTCATATACAATTCATAAATCATTTGAATTGGGAGTTTTCCCCTCAGTACTTAAACACTCGATGATTCTTCCGATCCACAAGAAAGGGAAGAAAGATAGATTGCAGAATTATCGTCCCATTTCACTTCTGTCACCATTTTCAAAATATTTGAACTAGCATGCACTCTCGCCTATCTTCATATCTGGAAAAGCACAACCCCTTTGGGTAA